>VZRX01014363.1:0-25541 GCA_013398075.1 Notiomystis cincta
GGAAGGAAGGAAGGAAGGAACTTTGGTTTTTTAGGAGACATCTTTTTCACACCCTTTTCTCTTTCATTTCATAGTCTTTTGGCTGAGACGGAAAAGATTTGGGAAGTAAACACTGAGTTAATATTTTCAGATTTGTATAAATTGAGTGTAATGCCATGAGCAGTAGAGCTATGTCTAAGTGATGTGCAAGAGGTCAGAATCAGATCTTCTCTACATGCAGAGTTGTGTGTTGCTTTCACAAACCATTTCACCTCCAAAATACTAATTTCGTTTCAATTTTTGTATGAAGTTGATTTTTCTTGTAATTTTTATTCAAGCCGGAAACATTGTTCATACTTTCACAGAATAGTTGAGGTTGAAAGAGAGTCTCTAGGGAAGTTAAACCTTTAGCATGGGTTATTGGTGCCAGATTTTTTTTTTTTTTTTTTTTTGGGTGTGAAGACGGTGNTTTTTGGATGGTAAAGCTGGTTTTTTTGGGGGGATGTGCTGTGTATAAGTCTTTCTTATATATCTTTAAACTCTGATTGGTTTAATAGTCATTAAATTCATATAAAGGCATTTTAACATGTATGTACATTTAAGATTCTTGGTCTCAGTGCTCTTACCACTAAGCTGCAACAGGAGTTCAAGAGATCTCTTCTCTCTCCATATGACAATCTATTTAGTCTTAAAAGTTTTAATTAGCATTCTGGTTTGGATTTGCCATTACACTACATATATCTGCTTGCATCACCTGTATGGAATTTGAAGCATGAGCAGCCAGTGCCTGTTAGAAGAGGAAGAACTGCAGTTCCTACAGTAAATTCACCTTTCTACAGAGAGCCTGCCTTTTCCCACAAGACTGCACTCTCTGATAACAATATTTCAAGTGGCACTAATGGCAATGTTAAGACTAAAAAACTTTTAGTTTTGAATTTAAATTTCGTAGGTATTCTTTCTTTGTGTTCTTGGATTTAGAACATTGCTGACATAGGAAGATCATAGGAAGATATTTGGGCATAGTGATAGTCTTAATGAGTTATTTTAAAGATAAGGAATGGGCAGGGAATGGAATAAATGCTCAAATGCAGTCATGTGAAAAGTTTCTCTGTCATAGTTGATATAGAAATGAACTGTAAAATTACTTTTCAAAGGCATTTTTTTCAGTCACAAGGGGGAATGTCTACATCAACATAGGCATATCAAGCAGCATTTCTAGGACCACAGCACACAGCAGAGCAGATGTTCTAGCCAAAGCACAAAGGGGCAGAATGGTACCATAACACAGACTCCAGTGCTTCTTCTCAGTTCCTAGCACAGTGTAGGACCAGGAGGTCACAGAGGTGTTGAGCTCTGAGCTGTTTGAATTCAGAACAGGATGTCCACCTCTGTAATTCAAATTCTTTGCAAATGCCAGTATAAATAGGAATGATCAAAAAAAACTACATGCAAAAAAAAAAATTATGGCAAGTTGGACTTGGAATAATGTTACAGTGACATAAAACTGGAGTGGTATCTTAAGAAGGAAGATAGTTTCACTCAATAGTAAGTCTGACATACATTTGAAGTATTTATTAATTTCTGTAACTGGGAATTGGGACATGAACAAAGGAGTCATTGAAAGTATATTTCTATAAATAAGCAGTAGAACAGCATAACTTTGTACTGATGCAACTGCTGAATTAAATTAATACTTCAAGCAAATTATTTTAGCTGTAACTTTCATCAGGTTAGAGGACTACAATTCACTAAAGGACCTAGTCATATCATCTGAGTTAAATATTCTCAGCTTTAGTTCAGAAGTCTCTGAAATCCATCCAGTAATAGAAGATCAAGCAAAATAATTTCATGATCTCTGTGAATAACAGGTAATTTTGGAATCAATAGCGTGAAAAATAGTTAATGTACTACATCAAGATTAAAGTGCATCTTACATTTTAATTCTGAAAAACATTTTCCATTGTGAAAGTGTAGCTGGTCTAGGAAAACACAAATCAGGTGACCAAAGAGCCAGGACACTGAGTCCAGATCCATAGCCAAACACAAGTGATTTTAAAGCCACAAATAAGAACAAAAATGTCACTCTAAGCAGAGAAAATGAGAAAATGTAGAGGGGGAGAACTGTGTGAAGATTACCCAGCACATTTTTCTGTTAAAACCTCATGCCAGGAAGAGCAAATGGGAATGGCAGAAGAAGAAATGGATATTGGATCATGTTGTCCACATGGTGTTAGCCAATGCAATGGCTCTGACTCTACAGAACTCTAGAGCTGCATCTCATTGTTCATGTACCCAGCCAAGGATCTGGAGAGCAGAGAGATACCATTTCCTGCAGTTCACCTCTGCAGCACAGGGAATAGACTTAGTACCACAGGGGAACTGAATTATTAAGAAAGATCCTTGTTTTTTACATTTTTGTCCTTGTGTCTTCACCTTCCATCTTGCACAGACATGTGCTGAGCATACGTTGGTTATGCAGCATTACCAGGTGGGAATGGAAAGCTTTACAATTGTTTTGCACAGCTACAAACACCCACTAATATATACAAGACAAGAGAATCAGATCCTCACAGTACCACGCTTTGTGGAGAGCAGCAGGCTCCTGTATTTAATGTTTGCCATTCTGGCATCATGGCAGGGTTCCAACATGCTGCCTTGACTGTGGCACAGTGGTGATCAAGCTGGTGTTTACAGGTCAGTTATTGTTTAAAAAAATTCCCCTGAAAGGACCCCAGTTTACATGCATCATTAGAGCTCCATCAGCACGTTACACAGCTCCAGGTTGTAAACCAGGCCAGATCAGGACCTTTCGTTCTTTAGATGGATGAAAGTACTGATGCCAGCAGCAACAGGGTATGTATTGTGATTAGGCATTGTGACCAGGAGGCAAGAGTTTTGAAAAATGATCTTCCAAAGATGATTGCAGGAAACACAACAGGTGCTGGAAACATTTCTGCATCACTGAATCTGTTTTATTGACTCCAACATTTCACTGATAAATATGATTGCACTTTTCCCTCACTCAGCAAATATAGTGACTGAGAGAGTAAAGCAAACTTTAGCATCTGTGTTTATATCCATTGATCAATGTCACTTGAGAATCTTTATGAAAACAGATAATTTATAATGACAGCTGATAAACTGTTATCCATCTTACTGCAATGTTAATGTAAGTTGCTTTATGTCCTTCATTGCTGACCACAGTACTCAAGTTGGTCCCAAATAGGAATGAAACTCTTTAATCTCTAAATTAGTAATTTAAGGCTTGCCTGAATTTGTAATTCTTTAAATACACTTACTCTCAGTATCTTGTTATGCATAAAGGAGTTGGGGCCTTAGACCTTGGGCCCATGTGAAAAGATGGTAAGTTCTATAATGAGGTCAGCAATTGCCACAGCAGTGACAGGCATGCAGAAGGAGAGGTGGCAAAGGTCTGTAAGTGAAGACCAAACAATCTCCCCATGACTAGAGGAGGCAAGGACATCAGTGGAAGGTCACCACCCAAATGACTAGACAGTTAAACTTTTGCAGGATCTCACTTTCAGAGAAGGTGCATGCAATGAAATTCCAGAAGAGAAGCCTCAAGGAATTATTTTGAGTTTCAGGTGTAGTAGATATCGAAGGGGTTATATATTATCAACAATCTAGATGCAATAGTTGAATGCACCATCAGCAAGTTTGCTGATTAAACCAGCCTGGGAGGTGCTGTTGATTCTCTTGAGGGACAAGAGCCCCTGCAGAGGAATCTGAGATCATTAGGCTTTGATTAATGGGATGAAATTTAATATGTCGAAATGGCAGATTCTGCACCATGGAGCAACATCAGGCACAAACCTGGGAGAGAAGTGTCTGGAGAACAGCCCTGCAGAGAAGGTTCTGAGGTTGCTGGGTCACAGGAGGTTCAAAAGGAGTCAGCAGTGTGCCCTGGCAGCCAGGTGGGCAAACCTCATGGGATGCATCAAACACAGCAAGCCTGAGGGTCCAAAGAGGTGATTATCCCACTGTTTCCAGCATTGCTGGTCTCATCTTGAATGCTGTGTGCAATTCTGGATCCTGCTATTGAAAAAGGACATGAAGGTCCTTGAACATGTTCTGCTGAGGACAGCAAAGCTGGGAAGGGGCTGGCAGGAATGTCCTCTGAGGAGCAGCTAAGGACACTGGGCTTGTGTTGTTTGGGGTAAAGGAGGCCAAGGGGTGACCTCAGTGCTCCCTACAGCTTTCTGAGGAGGGGAAGTGCAGAGGGAGGTGCTGAGCTCCTCTCCCTGGTACCCAGTGCCAGGACATGGGAATAGCTAAGAGCTAAATGCATCAGGGAAGGTTCATGCTTGACATGGGGACATTTTTTTACTGGGAAGGTGGTCAAACTCTGGAACTGGCTTTCTGGAGAAGTGGTTGATGGCCCTGTGCCTGTTAATGTTTAAGAGAGTGTTTAAGGACAACATTCTTAAAGCCATGATTTAACTTTTGGTCAGCTCCAAAGTGGTCAGGCATTTGGACTAGANGACAAGAGCCCCTGCAGAGGAATCTGAGATCATTAGGCTTTGATTAATGGGATGAAATTTAATATGTCGAAATGGCAGATTCTGCACCATGGAGCAACATCAGGCACAAACCTGGGAGAGAAGTGTCTGGAGAACAGCCCTGCAGAGAAGGTTCTGAGGTTGCTGGGTCACAGGAGGTTCAAAAGGAGTCAGCAGTGTGCCCTGGCAGCCAGGTGGGCAAACCTCATGGGATGCATCAAACACAGCAAGCCTGAGGGTCCAAAGAGGTGATTATCCCACTGTTTCCAGCATTGCTGGTCTCATCTTGAATGCTGTGTGCAATTCTGGATCCTGCTATTGAAAAAGGACATGAAGGTCCTTGAACATGTTCTGCTGAGGGCAGCAAAGCTGGGAAGGGGCTGGCAGGAATGTCCTCTGAGGAGCAGCTAAGGACACTGGGCTTGTGTTGTTTGGGGTAAAGGAGGCCAAGGGGTGACCTCAGTGCTCCCTACAGCTTTCTGAGGAGGGGAAGTGCAGAGGGAGGTGCTGAGCTCCTCTCCCTGGTACCCAGTGCCAGGACATGGGAATAGCTAAGAGCTAAATGCATCAGGGAAGGTTCATGCTTGACATGGGGACATTTTTTTACTGGGAAGGTGGTCAAACTCTGGAACTGGCTTTCTGGAGAAGTGGTTGATGGCCCTGTGCCTGTTAATGTTTAAGAGAGTGTTTAAGGACAACATTCTTAAAGCCATGATTTAACTTTTGGTCAGCTCCAAAGTGGTCAGGCATTTGGACTAGATGGTCAATGCAAAAAAAAATGTTGAGGTATAAAAAGGTCAGTGTAAAAAATCCAAAATTCTACGGCCTAGAATTTATCTTTTAAAATACGAATTGTCTTTAACGTGCCAGTAACCACTGCAGAACTATGTTTTCCAATTTATTAACTCTGAGCTCATCTCTATATGTATTGAAATTCTCAGCAGGTTTTGTTCTGGACTTCCAGCCATTTGTTACTTCGTTGAAAGATACACAGCTAGTTTTAGCTTGGAAATTGAATTCTAACCTATATTTTTATTTAGTCCGAAAGGGAGTAAGTCAGTTTGCTGTTATACAGTGCTAATATACTCTCCATCTGTTCACTTGAGGATTATTTTTCCTGTATGTTGTCAAAAGAATTTTCTGCTATTAAGGCAACATCATGTGTAGCAAGTCTTTCTAGTTTATTTTTCATTATTCAGGTTTGGATTGAATAAATCAGGATACTACCATCTTAATTTTAACTTAAGTAGCAATTTACATGCTTCTCTTCAAGTGATATTCTGCTGTGACATTGGTAAATTGTTAACCAAGAAATACATTATTGATATCTCTAGTTAGTCTTCGGGTGTGGTAGGGAGTATGCAAGGCCACAGACTTGCCAGGCTTGGACTATTTTGAGCCCTGCCTCAAGCTTTCTTTAGATGAAACACCTTTTTTTTCTAATGGCAGGAGTACCTGGTTTGTTTTACTTTTGCTTATCGTCCTATGGTGCAACCCCATTTTATATAGATAATAGTAAAAAGTAGTTACTTTGTGTGGAATGAGATAGTCATGACTAACATAATCACAGAATCATCAGGGTTGGAACAGGCCTTCAAGACCATCTAGTCCAACTGTCAACCCAGCACCCCATAATCACTTCAATATCCCCAAGTGCCACATGCAGATATCTTTTGTAAGAGCCAATCTTAATCTCCCTGGGAAAACTTAATGCCATTTCATCTCACTCTTTTACCTAAGACATGGCAGGAGAGACTGACCCCTACTCACTACAGCTCCTTTCAGGCAGTCTGTCCTGAGCCTCCTTTTCTCCAGGCTAAACAGCCCCACTTACTGCAGCTGCTCTTCTTAAGACATGTTTCCTAGAGGCTTCCCCACCTTCATTGCCCTCTTAGATATGCTACAGCACCTTTTTGAAGTGAGTGACACAGAATGGGACACAGTCAGTACTCCAGGTGCAGCCTCGCCAGCGCTGAGTAAGTGAAACAATCTCTTCCTTATGCCTACTGGCCACATTATTCTTTATAGGCAAGATGCCCTTGGTCAGCTGGGCACACTGCTGGCTCCTATCCAACCAGCACCTGCAATCCCTTTCTCCTGAGCAGCTTTCCAGCTGCACTCCCCCAGGCCTTGGCAATGTGTGGGGTTGTTGCTGCCCAAGTGCAGGACCAATCAGAGCAATGACACTGTGCAGAGAAATGCACAACTGGCACATATCCAGCAGTCCTGAAAACTGGGAACATGGGATTCTGGGCAAAGGGAGTCATGGGAGGATACAAGATGGGGCACTGACTGATACAGGGGACCCCAAGGCTCTAAACAACTCACCAACAAGCAAATAAATTCAGGACTGGAGCTGGTCGAAACTGATTCTAGGGGTACCAAAGAAATCAAAGATAGGCAAAAATTACCATACATAGTAAATTATATGTGCATTAAATATAGTAAATGTAGTATAGTTAAGCATATAGTAACTTGGTATGGAGTTGCAGAACACAGAAAAACAAAGGTTTAAAATCATGTTAGCACAAGGAAAAAGGACACCAGGCAGATATTTCAGTCAGGAAGAAGCCACTGGCATTGTAGTCCTCCCAGCAAAGGAGAAAATGCTGATGACTTGCCATTCTTGCTCTGCTCTCCCCCAGCACAATCCTCACTCCAGTTCAGATTGAAGCTGTGATCTCAGCTCCCCTAAGATTAGCACTGATGACAGAAAAGTGCCTGCCCTGCTTCGAGGTCATGGTTACATCTTTCACAATAAAGTACAACTCAGTGCAAGAAACACTGCCAATTTTCTTTGACTTTTCAAATACAAAGTCCAACAGCAAATTTGGTTTTCATTACAGCCAGTTCCACTCTGAAGTGGATCTGAAGACTGAAGTCAAAGGTGTGATTGTTGCTGTACTGATACCCAGACTGCTCTGTGTGCATGCATAGGTTGCTTTCTCAGAATGGAAAAAGAAGAAAGAAAAAAACCTCACCAACTTGATTTGTTGAGCATAATTGTATGGATAATCTCAATCCATTACTTTCTGCCACAGAACAGTTTTCCATTCACATATCCATCTTCTCTGAAATAGAATACTATTCTTACATTTTATTCACATAATGGTTTTGATAGAAAATCTGTTTTGCTGCAGATGAGGGCCCTGGAGGTTTTTGGTCTATTGTAATACATAAGAGCTGCCTGACACTGCAGCATTCGTTCTCTAGTGCGATTGCCTAGCAGGGCTAAAAGCACTGATGTCTTTTACAGTTCTGGTATTGCCATTATCCATTTCAATGGGGTTTAAATGTAAAAGTGAAATTGATGGTGTTAAAGTATGAATTTCAATCATGCTAAGAAAGAAGATATTGATGGGAGCCAGCCAGGGAGCTCTGAACAAAAATATTGCTAGGAAGAAGCTGAAAGGCTGATTAGTATAAGGCCAGTGACTCTATGTTTTCAAGTTACAGAGCTGCCACACATTAAAAGATGCCATCCATGTTGCACAACTCAGGGCAATGTGTGTTACTGTCAGTATTATGGGTCTCCTTCCTTTTCACTGAGGGGGGACTTCATGGGAAAAGTCTTCAGGTCTTAGTTCAGCTTTTTATCTGAGATTTAAGATGTCCCTTCTCATTAATATTTGTAGTAAGAATGGTTTCTTGTGGCTACAGACTACTGCTGTTCTTGTAAGAATTATACCTTTGTAATTATAGTGCAGTCTTCTATCTGAGGCTGTCTTTATGGACGAGTAGAAGAGACGCTTTTGTACCATACAAATTACAAAGAACACTGTAACTCGGGGTTAGGGAAACTAATGAGAAAGCAAGAGTGTTTTGCAGGAGCTTAACGAGTTGTATTTTAATTTTCACAGCAGAGAAGCAGAGCTGTGAGCAACCTTGACACAAATTGAAAACAGAATCACAAAGTGTTACTTGGTGCATTGAAGCACCTCTATCTCAGCTGTGGCTCTGACTCCTGCTTGGAGCCAGGCAAATATTCATGGCAGTTTCCTCTGGCACTGTGGTCAGCAATTCCCTTCCTGCCTCTGCATGCCCTGTGTCCTAAGGCTTACTGCCATCACCAAGAAACATGCAATTTTATGAGAAACACAACCATGTCTTGGGGATCTCCACATTTACCTTGAGCTGCAAACAACTGAAAAAACTTGTCTGGTGTCTTGATTGATTTGTATTTGTGCTTCCATGACAGCAGCATGCTCTGTACCTGTTTAATTGGTTTAAATTAAATTTAAACACTAAACGAGTTTAAAACAACAGAACTGCACAACAGAGCTGTGGTCTTCATTACAGAATTATAGTTGAGATTACAAAGAAGAAAGTAAAATTATAGTGTCGTATTTCAGATAATAAAATAAAAATCTTCCTTAGACTCTGGTATTTTTATAAATTAAAAACTTCTCATTTATAGTGTTCTTCCTAAATAAACTCTTTTTCTCATCTTCTGTTACTCTGGTATCCCTGCTGCCGTACCTCTACTTTGTGGTTTAAGTTCCAGTCCCATTTTTCTCCATCTACAGCTTGTCAGCCTGAAGTGGGAGAAAAATGCCTGTGGGATCAATACGTTCAAACCACTTGAGGAAAGAATTGTGACAATATAGCAAAGAAATTTTGAGGCACAGTGACTGATAAAAGTTCCTAGCAAGAAACTGTAATAATGTGTGTAAAGTGGATTTTTATACAGTATTTCCTTAGGGAGCCCCTTTCTTATCAAAAGATATCATTTTATGATAAAAATCATTATTTATGTTTAGCAAAACATTTCTATTGTGCTCTTAATAAAAAGTCCTTTTCCCCTGAAAATGCTTTGAGATGAATGTATACTAGAGTGCAAAAACATGATTTTATCTTTGTAGGAATTTCTCATGAATAGTCTTTGAAAATGTCTCTCAAGGTGCAGATTCTCTCATTCTGTCTGCACGGTTTGTATTTATCCTCTCACCAATAACACCTGCAGCCAAGGTTTTCTGCTAAGTCAAATCTCAACATTTTGAATTAAATGTAAAATCCTTAGTGGTGGACCTCTTCAGCAGGCTGGAAGTAGCTCTAAATAAAAAATGATTAATTTTGTTTCAGTAAGAAGGTGATGAAGGTTTCATCTGAACCCACCTGCTTATCTGGCCCTCCTGCCACACTCATAAGCCACAGTCCTTCTTGCAAGCATGCTGTGGTAAAGGTGTGAAATCTTTGTCATAGAGCTGGACCCTGCTGGATAAACCCACAAACAATACCGATCCTAGAATCTCTGAAATGTCTGGCTGGTCTCATACAACTGAAAATTACTTCCCTGTAAAGGCAAACCAGCACTTTGGTTATGCACTGTCATAGTTAAGCATTTAACCCACAGTGTCCCAGCATTGCAGACTAAGTCTACGTCGGATTGCATTTAATGGTTTCAAGTTTCCAAGATAATTAAAAAGCTGTAAATACAATACTGCAAAATATATAGCTGTTTCATACAGCAGTTCCTACTCTTATTTACTTTATTGCAATTTTAATTATAAAAACATAGTGTATTGGTCTCATTTGGTGAAGTGAGGTGGCTAGAATGCTGTTGCAATCCAGTTTAAGCCCAGAAGAGCAAAGAAAGCTAAGTGTCTGTGTATAAACTGGAAAGAACTGTAGAGGTTCTTTTAATATGCCAAAACAAGATTAAAACCAAACGAGGTTAGATGTCTGTGCCAAAATCTTGAAATGCTTTATTTAACAATAAAGAGTGGTGAAGAGAAAGAAAGAGAAAAGCAGAGGAAAGTTAGAAAAGGCCAGAGTTACTTTAAAAGAAAAGCATAGGATAGGTCACCAGCACACTGTGCTCCCTTCTGCTGCTGCTGGGACAGGATGGGGGGAGCGGTGCGGTTCCTTCTCTGCCTCATCCCATCTCGGAGCAGTTTGTTGGAATGCGGCCCTCAGGCGCGATGGTCGCTGCGGCCGAAACTCGGTCCACTCGCGGGGCTCTCGCCACNGGTGACTGTGATAAGCAAACACAATGACAAAGCACTTTTTGAGTCTTTTCAGCTCTTACAGAGGCCTTTCTCACTGAAGAGAGATTTGTCCCCAGTAACACTTGATTTTTTTTAGCTCTCACACTCACAGCAATTTTACTTGTCATGTGTTCTTCATATTTTAGGCTAACAAGTTTGGTAATATTCAAGGAACGTAAAGCTAGGGATCTAAAATACTTATTTAAGTTACAAAGACATGCAAGCACTTCTACAAGGTTATTCAGGGCAGCTAAATTAGCTCCTGAACAGAGATTGTGTTAATATATTCCTGACTTTTGTCTGAGTCCCACTTATTTCATGTGAGTTTATTCAGCAAGTGGAATAAAATCTTTTTTGAGGGTCTGCCAGCAGCTAGTATATCTCTAGCTCCCAGGAAAAGAAAAGAGATGTCCAGGTACATCTGTAAGTGGAAAAGCATATACAAAGTCCATCTGGACCCTGTATTAAGAGATTATTGTCACGCATCTAGACCATAACCTACTTTAATATTGAGGGAGCACTTTGAAAAGTGCGAGAGAAAGAGACCTCATACCATGAATGAAAATAAAACTCAAGACCTCTTTTATCTGTGCTGCTTTAGCACTAGGTACGTTTTCAGGGAACAACCTTGCAAATAATGAGCAGATATTTCTTACCCAAGCAGGTTTATGATATGAAAATTATTGACATTTCTACAGAAATCATTAGTAACGTTCAATCTGGAAATTACTGGTTTGCGTAAGTAGGGTAAATAGTGATTCATGTAGAAAATTAGCTGATCTACCCTAACTGGTTAATTCACAAAGCCATGTCTGTTTCATGAATGCCCATTTCTTCTCATTTTCACTGCTCACACGTGTGTTTACATATACACACACACAAAATCTCAATTACAATTTTCCTCCTGGGATGCATTGAAGTAAATGGAAAGTGGCTCTTTTTCCCAAATACTCTGCATCCTTGAGAGAGGCAGAATTAAATGGAGAGCATGGAATAGTATTATGGAAAGCAGTAGTACGTATGTATTTATACCTAAAGATATGTGTTAATTCAGATGTTCAATTTAAATTTGAATAGAGATTAATAATTACACAAATAATAAATTTCTGACTCAAATGTGGCCACTGGTGTAATACATAAGCACAATTGATCTTCTGAAGCTTCACCCATCCTCATTCGTATCCATCCAGTGCCAACCAGACAAATGTCACAGCATTATCACCTACTTCAGTAATCAAACAATGGAAAACCAATATCTGGGACTTTTGACTGGAATGGAAGGAACTTTATTATTGAGTTTATTGGCTGGAATACTAAGGACTCAGCTGTGGTGGCATCATAAATTTCTGAAACTGGATAGAGAAGCATTCTGATGAAACTAGAATGAGCTGTTTCAATCTCTCATTGGCTTACTGCATCACCTGTATCATCATCATAGAATCATTATAGCATGGCCTGGTTTGGAAGAGACCTTAAGCATCATCTAGTTCCAACATCCCTGCTGTGGACAGGACACCTTCCCCTAGACAGGGTTACTCAGAACCCCATTCAGCCTGGCCTTGAACACTTCCAGGATGGGGCATCCGTAACTTCTCTGGGCAACCTGTTGCAGTGTTTCATCACCCTCACAGTAAAGAATTTCTTTCTAATATCTAATCTAAACCTACTGGCTATCAGTTTGAAGCCATTCCCCCTTGTCTTGTTACTACATGCCCTTGTAAGAAGTGCTTCTCCATCTTTCTTGTACTTCCATTCAGGTACTGGAAGGCAGCAATTAGGTCACCCCAAATCCTTCTCTTGTGAATCTTATGATCTTCTTATTAAGAGAATCTTATCTGCTCTTATGTCTTATTACTTTTTTTTTTTGCATTGTAATGCTACCTTGCACTGAATTTGACTGTCATTCTAGGTAAAGTACAGTAATAGTTCTTGGATGTTATTAATTATTATATTTCTCCAGTGGGAATGTATTAGGAGTCTATTAGGCGCATATGTTAATTGTGTCTGTATTGCTTAGCTTCATTTATACAGGATTTTTCCTGTGAGATATATCGATAGACTTTTAATAGGCATGGCTACATTTTCAGGAGGAGGGGATGTAGCTGTGTAGAATAATTTTGAGGACAAGTACGTCACATGTGAAGCAATATATGAAAACAAAACATGTGACTGAGGTGAGGCAGTGGTTTGCCCCTCTGCCTGATCTTCCATGGGTTCAGTATTACTATACTAAACATATAATAACAGCATTTAAGTATGACTGGATATGATAAATTAAGAGCCTGAAAATAAATTTACCATTAACATGCTCTGTCCTCTGAAATCTGACACATCATGCCCAGAAAAACAAAAAACAGGTAGCAAGAATCAAGGTGCTCAGGGTTCTTTCTTCAGCACAGACAGCAATGTAGCATTGATGGACCTAAAATCTTCAACTTTTCCAGCAGCTTCAAGGGAGCACTGAAACATGTCTTTCCTGTCTATCCTCTGCAGGGAATTACTGGAACGCGGCTTCTTTTGTTACTTCGTCTTCTTACCTCCACTTCTCCACCTTCCAAGGGGAAACCAGTGCAGACATCTCTTTCTACTTCAAAACATCAGCCTCAGATGGGGTGTTTCTCGAGAATCTAGGGAACACTGACTTCATCAAACTGGAGTTGAAATGTAAGTATACGCTTCCTGTTACTATTCTCGGCAGCTGATGTGGGTCTGTGTTGAATAGTAGGTTTCAAAGAATGTGTACAATTCAGTAGAATGTGTAAGCCATCTAAATCCTGGAAGAACTCCCAAATCAAGCTGTTTGACATATTTTCAAGTTGTCTTCTGTGAGAGGAGTGCCTGAAGTATGTTTGGATTGTTTATTGAGGGGAAAATACAAAGAAGAATAGAACTGGTAACATCAATTACAAAAATGACACTGATCTGAAAAGGGTTTTCAAAATTGCACATCAGAATTATTTCTTTAAAATTTATGTCTTCAGCTTTGTGTACTTTTCTATTTTATTTCATGGTTGCTTTGGAAACAGGAGAAAGAAAGTAAAAAGAGAGACCATCCTAATCAGCACTGCAAGGAGCCAAAGAGCTGAAAACTTGCATATGATATTTAAAAGCCATAAAAAATGTCATAAAAATAAATCTTTAGCAGCATTATCTGTTAATAAAATCACTGATCTGAAAAAGAGGGTATAATGACACCAAGAGGCAAGTCGATTTTATTATTTAAACCATTTTTAATGGCCCAGGGGCAAACTTTCCAAGGAAGGTGCTGAAATCCTCAGCCGCACCTGAATTCTGCTTAGCGGAGTTGAAGCAGTTGAATTAGAGAGAAACATGTTTTATGTCTTCTTTGTTCTCCCTTGACCCTGCCATAAACAGGAGCAGTGAGAGGCCCTCTGTGCTGTGTGTGGTTGTTATTACAGCCTCTAGCAGCACATTACAGCCTCCCTGCACTCCAGCACTGGGGCACTGGGAAAAGCACGAGCTTCCTTTTGCTGCAGGAGCTGCTCACGGATGCCAAGGACCCAGCTCTTAATGCTGATGCACAAAAGTCAGTGAGTCATTTATGTTGAAAAGAAGCAGTTGGCTTGTGGACCCTAAATAATCTACTTTTTGTGCAGATTCAATGTGATTTACATACACACATCTAATTTGAAAGCAAAGAGCCATTTTCAGCACTTCCCAAAGTTTAAACACACAAATCAGAATGTAGAAATTTAGAAACGACCAAGAGGCTCCTTTAAAATGCATTTAAATTTTTCCCTCCAGGTAAGAATAAAATTCCAAGTTCCATTTGGGTGATTTTTTTACTCTCTACAATTAATTTAGTTCACATTGCTTAATCCAATTTCTGTAATTTGCAACTTGCATGAATCAAAATAGCTCCTATGGAGTCATAGGGAATAGTCTTATTTGCTTTACCAAGGGACAAGGCCTTTTAGTGATAAAGTGGCAGGTATTTCTAATTTGCCTTTGAATTTAAGTAGTACTTGCAGTCAGCTGAGGTAGGCATCTTCAGAGCTTCTTGCTCTTCTACTTTTTGGAAGGTGTTCTCAGCCGCAGCAATCAGATCAATCATGCTGTTGTTCACTTAGCTAAAAAGTGACACTATCAGAGTATAAAAGTGACTTGACAGCTACTAAAATTCTTTTGAGCTCAGCTCAGGGTAAATAATAATCATGCTGCAGTGGCTGGCTGAATAGATGTACCAGTTCAAGAAAGTGGCAGTGTGCTCAAAGTGTCATTAAACAGGACTTTAATTTTAAATCTGTGCTTGAGGTCCACTGGCTTTGCTGGGACCTGGCATATGCATAAATTCAACCTCTGCCTCATGACCCTGAATCTAAACTTTAGATTTACTTGATGGCAGAAGTAGAAATATCATCTGTAAGAAAAGTTGTAAAACAGCTGTAAGAACTGTGCAGACTGTATTTGCTAAAATGTATAAGGCAGTTCATTCAATATAATAGCATTCACTCTACTCTTCTCCTCTGGAAACTATTGCTTGACATTTTCAGAGACCCAGGAAAATGCTTTTCTATGACTTAAGTGTTCTACAGGTCACAGCAGAAAAACTGCTGAATACTGTGGGTTTAGTAACAAAGAGAAACTCGCCCTCTCTTCTGAATTACACATTTATTAGTGAATGTTTGTTTTACATATTTTTTAGGTTTGTTTTGTTCTAGTCTGAACTTACGGTTTTCTGTAATTCATTAAAATGAATGGTAAAGTTTCAGAATTTCAGAAGTACCTTACATGGCTCTACAGTCAACTCTGCTGCTTCTTAGTCTGTTTGCCCATTACAGAAGTCCTGTAAACTTAATATGTGAATTTTTTCCTTAACAGGAACATAAAATTAAATTGATAAGGTACAGAATTATCCCCAAACTCTGAAGAAGCTTTCCTTTAGCAAGCTGCTTTTTAGCTACCCATCACATTCCCTAATTGATCAGCTTTTTGTATTAAAGGTTTTTTACATAATAACCATCAGCACATATTTACTAAAAGCAGTTTTGCTTCACCCAGAGGATTGTTTTTGTCTGTTCATTGCCTTCTTATACAGGTACAGTTCTCATTGGAGAAGGATGAGTTCCTACAAAGCCTTTTTACCATAACAAAAGGAAAATGTTAAAAATCAGCATCCTGCATATATGAATCATATTTTCTTTTTCCCTTATGTGCAAAATACCTGCCTGTACCTGTAATATGTGGTTAATTATGTATAAGCTTAGCTCTATAGATCAGAAACTGAAAGGTTCTACAGTATCCAGTATTTTAATCAGCTTGCTGCACTTGGTGAATGCGTTGGGAAAAAAATCATTTAGTCTATTAAAATTCTTAGCTTCAACTCTTTGGAAAGGAGTTTGCATGTTTTATTCTAAGCACAAAAGTTGTTACTAGGAACACTCATTAAATTATTTTACTGGCATGCTGTCTTTGAGTCTAATAATTCTTAAGTCTTCTGTTGTCTTAGGGTCTAATAATTGCACAGATTTTCTAACTCTCCAGACTCATATGAAAAAGAGGTGACATTTGCAGTCTCCTGAAGAGTAACATCATGTGCCTTCAGCAAAACCCCAGATTGCCATCTCTGGGGGGGTGGGGGGTGGGGGGGGGTGGTAATACAGGAAGGAAGGGAAGCCCAGGTTTCTCTGATTTTAGAAACAGCTTTTCAAAACAGCTGACAAGAAAGGCTGTTAAGAAAAAAACAGGGATAAAATGCTACTATGAATGTGGCTGAAGACTTTAGCTATTCCATTTATCAAGTAACTCCTCTGGCAGGCTTGTACTTGTCACCATTCATGGAACAGTTGACAGAGATGTAGAATTACCTGAAGCCTCATTTTTTACATACACCAGTAAATCTACAGAACCCTATTATTTTCATAGCTGGTTGGTCAGCTGAAAATGGCTAGCACTGCTTAGAAAGGTGGTAGTTGAATAAGGTATTAATTTTTCTGTAGGGCAGGGCTTCCAGAAATTGTTCATCTCTGGTAAAAATTTCCAGATGTTTTTAAAATTAAAGCTGGTTTTTGGAGTGAGAAAGAGCGAGTGCATTCTCTTTTAGAGCTTTCCTGTATTTTTTTGTACAGTTATGAAATATGGACTGAAGACTTTAAAGTTATGAGTATGAAAATGTAGCTACTTCATACCATAGATGTTTGTCAAATAGATCACATTTGAATCTTCTGTTCGAGAGATATCCCAAGTTTTGGAAAAGATGTATTCCTGAAAGCAAATTTTGAAGGGAGCATATTTGTGGTAATTTGGGAAGAAACATCTACCATCACTGTCTCCAGAAAACTCTCTCAATGACACTGTCACATAATTCTAATGAAAAAGACATTCTATTCGCTTCTGTAGCTTCTCTCATCCCAACACCTCCAAGCAATTCACAGACATAAATGAATTATGTCTCACTGTTACTATTTTGAAGTAAGTAGACAGCAAGTCTCTTTTGCAACAGAAAAAAATAAATGAGGCTTAGAGATAAAGGTCAGCTTGTGTTTGATCCTGGCATTAACATGTAAGAGAGGAAAGATCTTTCTTACTATTTTTTGTAAAAAGTTAGGAACATTTATAAGCACTGTATTCAGGGATGTCACTTGGCTGATAACCCCTGAAAGTGCCCTAAAATTCTCCCCAAGGAGTGATCGCTGAACTTGGCAGCTGTGAAAGGGATCATATGGAGCAGCTTGCTAATGAGACCAGTGGCATGGCTTCAGGATGGGTGTACTTGCTCTGTGGACAGAGGATATTCACCTAACATTTGCACATGGGAAGTCCCTTGCTGCTTCTGGTGCTCAGCTGTTTCTGCGCTACTTAGTTGAGACATAAGTAATTCCTCTAAAAGCAGACAAGAAGCAGTGACAGACCAGGGACCACGATTCCCATGGTTGTTTGCTTCTTCCCAGACAGTACTCATTCCTCCAGACTGAATGCTCTAACACATGACTGATTAATATATTTTCTTACAATTTTAATAACTCCATCATGTCTTTCTCCAGAGGCATCCTAAAATGAAATTCTACCTTAGCAATGAGTTTTCCACATGACACTCAAAGTCCCTTATGTTAAAGACAGCTTATGTTTTCCACCCCTTGGTTTTTCACCTCAGTACAGAAACTGGTGATGACTTTCATTGTTTCTTCTAATTGAGTTGTTATTTTGTTTTCCTTGCAGAAGGTCACTTTTCTGTAATGCAAGCCCCTAGGAAAGCATGTTGCATTAGCCACATGTCAGAGAATGCAGAGGACACTGAGGAATCTATTCACCCCAGAGGCCCACAAAAAGTTATTAAATTAAATAGAAAAACATTACATTTCTTCAGGGAAATTTATGACCCAGATGTTTTTACAGCAGTACTTGCAAACTCTCATCCTACTCCAGGACAATATGAAAGTTTCAAACAAACAAAAAGAAAACCTGGTCTGAAGAACTGAAAGTACCAGTCTTTGAAAGAAAAATTCTGTTTCAGATGAGGCAGGTGATGCAGAAATGCCTGATATTCAAACAAAGCAATATGTGACTCATCTGAGAAGCCCAGTTCCACCTCTTCCTTATTCCGAATTAGCAGATGGGGATGGGTGCCCAGTCTGTGATGTGGGAGCAAGCCAAAGACAGCAAATAAACATTCCAGCTGGGGAACAGGCTAAAACTGACCAGTATAAAATCTTAGGCACAGGGCTGTGGGGAAATGAAGGCCATCAGTAACTCTTCCATAACTGGCTTGGACTCTGGCAGACTGTAATTACAGGTTTCTTGACTTTGGTGTCCCTCAATGTCAATGTGGCATTCATGACCCTTCACTATACAGTGCATCCCCTCAGCATTACCCCTCTCCTTTCAAGAGTGATTGGACGCCTTTCTTGTTGCCATAAACACCACTTTAAAGTCATTTTATGTGCAGTGTCTTATAAATCAGTTATAACTCACACAAAGGTCAAGGTGGGAACAGGTTGGCATTCAAAGAGCAGAGTTGTCCCTGACTTTGCTTTGCACTAAAAACATGTGACACATGGCAAACCATTGCTGACACTAGCACCCAGTAGTTCATCTCAGATTTTTGTCCTTATTTCAAGTCTACTTCCTGTTACATGCTGATACTGCAGAGGCTTTGTTGCCTTCTTCATGTGTGCTAATCATTTTTCTGCAGAAAGCAAATATTTGCCATGCTGCACAAAATCACCAGATGCTGTAGGCAAATGACAGAAACAAACCTTCTGGGCCCTTGAATTCAGATCCTCGCAGTCACAGACAACCACAATGCATAACCTGTGTCTAGCTCTAAATTTATGCAACTCTCCATTGAAAATAGTTTGAATCTTTGCCAGCTGAACAACTGTTTCAGACTCACATCTTTTGTTTTTTAGAAGTCTTCTAATTCCTAACAGTTTGATTCACATCTTTTCTGTACAGCCATGCATTCTTGTTTCAGTATTGTTCTTTGGCTGAACTAATTGTTTTCACTTCCTAGCATTTACTCTCCCCTTATATATTTATGGTGCAATCATATCTTCTCTCAGCTTTTAATTGTTTTTAATGTTAAGCAAGACAAACTCACATAATCTCTTCTCATAAGATACTTCCTCTTGTTCTATTCTCTGGTTATGCTAATGAGGTTCTTCCTACTCATTGCACCTTGAATTCTTTCTTAAACATAGGTAATCTAAACTATCCACATTAATTCTGATAATGGTTTACCAGTGCCCTCTACAATGACATTAATTCTTGTGCTGCCTACTTGTCTTAGGAATTTTTGGCTGATTACCCTGGGATAGTGTTTGTTATGTATTATTTTCTGACCTCTCCAACCTTGTGTTACTGGCAAAAAAAAAAAATAGACATATGCTGACTTCTTGTGCAAACATATTTATTATAATACCAAATATGACTTGACCCAAACTAAATTAGAGGTCCTCTAATTTTCTGATGACCTATACTTCATCCATCTCATCAACAATCTCTGCAATTCTGTTTTCCATCTCTACTCTTTTTGGAAGAAAATCAAATATGCTAAATCTATAACAATTCTCTCCTTCCAAAAATCAAAGTGTTCTTTTAATCAAAGAAGGATATCGGCTGTGTTGACTTTGGTAAATCCATTATATGCTTTCACATTGTTTGTGTTCTGCCTCACATTAGGCAATGATGTCTATTTCACTTGCTGATTTTATGGGTAGTCTTACCTTGATCAACTGCAGCATAAAATCTGGTCACTAAGTGACTAAAAGTATGGTAATTCCATTAGTTTACATATTCTTTGCAATTTCCTGTAATTTGAAGTAAAAAGTCACCAGAAAACTCTCATCATTTTATATCATTATGCAGGCTGATGTGTACCAAAGCCAAGCACAAACACCTCAGCTCCCCCATCTCCAGAATACATCAATTATGAGACCATCCAGACAGGTCCTCCTGCAATTTCCACCTGGGGTTCTCATCTTAGGACAAACCTCTTTGCCGTCAGAGAGAGCAGAAAGGAGGGGAGGGGGAGGATGCACACTAAGACCTGTCTTTTGTCACTGTCACTCTTACCTTTAATCCAAATTACCAATATCATGCCATAGATTGAAATGCTCTGAGTGAGGAAATCTGAACAGGTCCAACCAATTTTTATTGTTTCCTGAGGCTATGTGACCTGACTCCAATGGGTCTTCTGGGACTAAATTATTTAAATATTTTTGAGAATCATTCTTCTAAGTGGATAAACAGAATCTTGGTACTCTACTTTTTTTCTTTAAGTTGAACAAAATTTTTAGATGAAGTGTTGGCAATAGTTCAGTTAGCCTATTAAAGTCTAAATTAGTCTTTATTGATTTTACCAAGGCAATTCAGTTTTAAAGTAGAAAAAGGTTTTCTGTGACAAAAGTGGAGGTGTTTTTAATAATAATACAGTTGTATCCATGGCACTTAAAATATTTATGCAGATGATTAATTCAAATTATGTCAACAGACCGATTCAAGTAAATATAATTATTTTCTCCCTAGGTGTTGGTAGGTGGATGCTAAATGTTCATACAGAGTTTTGTTCACAGATTTTCCTAACACTTTGCAGTATTTCCTTTTGGTTTAAATGGTAGTTTTTAAAAAAATCAATTTTAATCGTGATGGAAATTAATTAATTTTTAAATCATGTTCACTTCAGGCTCTGTCTTTCTATCTTGCCTTGCTACAGTTGTTCTGAGGAAATTGAATATTTCTGCTCACAACTTTTCGTTTAGAAATTTTGCACACATATAATTTCTTATATTTTAAAAGGAAAGAAAAACTTCATGTAAAATTTTGTTTAAAAGTTAATAAAATGGTAATCTATTTTTTAAGAGCATGAAGGCAGCTATGATCACAAGGCTGCCATAACACTATCTTGCATAATTTAGACTTCTTATATCCTCTTGATCTAAATGACTTGACTTTGTTTTTAAAATAGAGCTTTTTGTCTCAAATCAGGCACTGCAAAAAGCTCTCTACTAATATGAAATCTTAGAAACAAATGCTTTATAAACTCATTAATCTTTTCACGCACCCTTTTATGTTTTCCACTGTTAAAGCAGGAAACAGGAACAGGTCTCCTGTTGGCTTTACGTTCGTGAGACTCACGCATACTGAAGCAAATAATTCACAAAAGGTGGCTAAACCAGGCAGGTCCCTCACTCACATACTGCATCAAGTTTTCTACCTCCAATTACCATATAGTCTGAGAACATATTTTTACCTCCCACAGCTTCTTGTGGTTGTGGTTCCCACTCTTATACCACTCCATGGTACTTCTGGTTTGTATTTTTAGTAGATACTTTTTCCTGCTGCAGGATAAAAGGAAAACAGTATCAAAGATATCTTCTTCCATCTTGGGAAATCTACATTGGATTTTGGCAACTATAAATTATTACAAGTATATTTTCCAGAGCAGAAAGTCTTTGACTCAAACTATTGATGAAAGTTTGAGTTAGGTGGGACATAGTTAGCTGGGTCCATCTACCCTGCCCCCTCAAACACACCCTTTTCATATACAGAGTTACTACACTAAAAACAAAATTGAGTCATATTTTTGGATGGCCTCTTTTTATTGTGGTAATAAAGTGCATAGTGCAACAGAGTCCTTACCCTGATGCCGACCCTGGACAGCCACAGAGAGAGAAATAAATAGCCATGAAAAATTGCTTATAAAAGAGGCACTACAGATGACAAAACCTTACACAGCCAGGCAGAAAAATCAATAAATTCATATTATCATGAGACCCTGCTCTGATGCACAAGTTTTTCAGTAGCTACCACCCAGGCACCTAAACACCTTTACAAGTCTTAGCCACGTTCCACAGCAGAACCTACAGCCAATAAACAAATTACAGAATAAGGAAAGCATGACAGAATAGGAAGAAAAGGACACAGGGAATGTGCTTTCATAAAAGCACACAACAGAAGAATGACAGTTTGGATGCCTAGTTTTCAAACCTGCATCAGGCTCCTACTACTTTTAGTATGATGCACAATTTACAGTTTTGACTGATTTTTATTACATTCAAATGTGACATATTCAAGGGGGGGTTGATATCCTTGTGTCTGTTTGTAAGCACTTAGACACATTGCTCAGCAGCTTCAGAACTATGCCAAATTCATAGCAATTTTTCATAGTAAAATAAGCCACTCTCTCGTCTCCAAAAACCTCTCTTATGCTTTCCCATGCTCAGACAAAATCTGATTTCATGAACATTACCACCTGCTTTTATTTTGCCTTTCATCCAACAAAAAATAACTACCAGTTACATAAAACCTTTTATATGCTGCATGGGAGAGCTCTGTTCTGATATCTCTGCTTGCCCCTTGTTGTGCTGCCTTCTGTTGTATAGGACCAATTCAGTTTCATGGTAAAGTGCAGCAGTTAAAAGAATATAATGAAGTATATTATAACCCACTACAGACAGGAGAACACACATCTCCTCCCCTTTTCCACTCAGTGCACTGACTACAGTTCCCTTTGTGTGAATCATCTGTCACAAAAGAGACCAGGAAATATTGCTGCTGTATCTTTTTCAAGCATTAGTAACTCTCATGAGATGAATCAACAGACCTTCAATGAGTCACTGTTCCTGTTCCTTCCCTCTTTCCAGGCAGCTAAGTAGTTATTGGAAGAGAGCTGGCTAGATGGGAGGTAGTGTCTATCAGAAATTGTATTTATCGCCTTAGAATTAAAGCAAGTGGGTATTTTTTCAAGTCCTGCTGTAATCATCTATTGTTTGGCTTTAAACAAGTCCTTTCACATATCTTTGCTTTGGCTCCCTATTTATGTAGGGCTGATAATTTTATTTTTGTTCTTACTGCCCATGGCTAAAAATTGCTGCATCAACTAAAATGCAACCATAGAAGTATGGGAGTTGTTTCCAAGTGCTTATCTACAAGACAGATGCAGTGCAATTACCATAACTGAATCAATTAATAAATAGTGATAATAAATAATTATCTTCTTAGGGCATATTTGGCCTTTGCATGATCTTTCATGAGAAAATTTGGTACTTTCATTTAACACAATTTTTTGTGTCCCCCAGAGCAATATAATGTATTTTATAGGAAGACTGGTATTTATGTTTGATTTGTTCATTGGCAGTCAAGATTATTTTAAAATGAGATAAAATAACTTAGTTATTATCAAAATCAAATCCCTCCTTAGCTTTGTCCTTACACAGATGTTTACTCATGATGAAAAAGGTGCTGAGTTCTGATTTCCCTTCATACTGAGCTCCAGTATAGCAATGCCTTTCCAAAACACTGCAAGTTTTATGTGTAAGTGCTTGTCTGCCAGTAGAAAGGGAACTGCTGTCTGTCTGCAAGGTGAGACAAGCCAGGATTTTTTTTTTTTTTTTTTAAATTATCTTGCACCTGGAGAGTTTTTGGCCAGTTTCAGGTACCCTGTGTGCAGTGAAGTACAGTACTTCTGAGCCAAGTGGTATATATTGAATATTTAAGATTAGAAACCAGAGGTGAGGATAATTAATTTCAAGGCTCAACATGAATACAATAGGCAAAGTTTATTACAGTAGAGAGAGTCTATTCCAACACAGGCAATGAAAGAATAGAAAACCTGCTAGTTATTCAGTCAGACAGACAGATATGTGAAGATATGTTTGAACAGTCATAAAATGAAATGATGAAAGAATTATTTTAACATATTTGATTCCTAAACTGGAATTTAGACTTATTACCTGTCCAGTTGTCGAAATTACTGGTCCAGTTGTAAATCTTAATAGAAAGCAGGTATTAAAGTATCATGAGGGAAGAAGGACAATAACGTATTAAAATTCACTCCTTCTAAATATATAGCAAAACAATTTATTTGTGTGCAATCTTGTCTTGCAATGTAACAACATGGTCATATGTATAAGAAAACAGCAGCTCTTGCTGAATCAGGTCACCATTTCTCAGTAGATCTAATTCCCTGTCCATTCTCAAAGAAATGTCACTGCAAGTTTACAGCTGCCAGCTGTAGATACTGCACACAGCAGAGACTGAATCAAGTGCCTTCAGGCTGCAGACCAAACGGTGGAGAAAATGAGGATCAAAAATATGAGGATAGACACTTTAGGGGATACTCCTTCCTGCATTCAACAAAGCCTTTTCCTTTATTTTTCATTCTGATATGATTTTTTTTTTTTTTTGGTGTATAGGATACCTTGGAAATTTCAAGATAAAAACAAACTGAAAAGGTCATAAGAACCTTTAGACATTCTGAAGAGTTATGTATTCCTAATGAAATTGCATGGGATAATGGAATAAATGGAATGGAATAAATTCTATTCAACCATAAATCAGTTTCTTTAGTCTTTTGGAAAAAAACACCCTTGGATTACTATTTGTATCTTTTTTAAATATTATAATCTTTTCCAAAACTTTAATGGTTAAAGCCATTCAGCTATACTTGTTTTCATTCCTTTACCTTTCATTTATAAGTTAATTTTCCTTCTCCTTTCTATACATGTTTCTNGGATACCTTGGAAATTTCAAGATAAAAACAAACTGAAAAGGTCATAAGAACCTTTAGACATTCTGAAGAGTTATGTATTCCTAATGAAATTGCATGGGATAATGGAATAAATGGAATGGAATAAATTCTATTCAACCATAAATCAGTTTCTTTAGTCTTTTGGAAAAAAACACCCTTGGATTACTATTTGTATCTTTTTTAAATATTATAATCTTTTCCAAAACTTTAATGGTTAAAGCCATTCAGCTATACTTGTTTTCATTCCTTTACCTTTCATTTATAAGTTAATTTTCCTTCTCCTTTCTATACATGTTTCTAGACTTCCTGTGACTGAAGGTAAAATGTATTTTAAAATAGTTCCTCCAGGCAGAAAGAATTTCACTGAGAGGAATGTAATACTGTTACAGAATGTCTGAAATTACTAATATTTAAAAGTAACTTTACAGTTACATCATCAAAATGTTAATGCCAATAGCAGTCACTGTACTTCCTTTTTGCAGGGAAGTAGTATTTTACCAATACATACAGTAATCTCTTTTCCCACACATCTCAAGTCCCTCAACACGAGGGCAGTGACTGCAGGAAAAAAGTTGCAACCCAACTCAGCTTCAAGATCACCTGAGCAACCTGAACAAATGTAGAGCTATGGGATTGACAAGATGCATCCCATGGTCCTGAGAGAATTTGCTACTGTAGTTGTCAAGCTATGCTCTGTGATATTTTAAATATCATGACACTCAGGCAAAGTCTCCAGTGACTGGAAAAAGGTAAAGAAGAAAACCCTGGGAATCACTCATTAGCCTTAACTCTCTGTCTGGTAAGATCATAGAACAGGTCCTCCTAGAAGCTATGTCAAGGCACATGCATGACAGGGAGGTGATAAGAGACAGCCAACGTGACTTCACCAGGAGAAAATTGTGCCTGCCTAACCATCAGCCGATGACTCAGGACTTTGGGAGGACATCTCGTTGGCTCCCGTAAACTTATGCACGTTCAGGTTCCTCAGATGGTCATGAACCTGATCTTTGCTTACAGTGGGAAGCACCTCTTTCCCTTGGTCCCCATCCTGCTGTCCATTCACTC
>VZRX01014365.1:4789-35777 GCA_013398075.1 Notiomystis cincta
GTACTATAAATAAAAAAAAAAAAAAAAAGCACTCAATGCATCATGTATTAAGGTCTGGTTCTTAAATGCTCAGATATTTCACTTCTGTTTTTAAAGTGTGACTCTCACACTGAATCAAACTTCACAAAAGTGAATTTCATGCCTGTCCAGAGTACCAAAATGAAGCATGACTGATGCGAATATATTCAATAGATTGCGGTAGCAACAGTTTTCAGTGTGGGAAATGATCAGTATTTCAATCTCTACCTTCCAGTGAATGGTAGAGAATGTTCTTTGCAGTCCAGGAATGTCCAGGGACTACCTGATTTCTTTGAATTGTCTCGAGACTGGGTAGTGGAGCCCACTTCACTTTTCCTTCTTTTCATGAGTGTTAAAGAAGCAATCTTTTTAACCCCCTTGCTTTTGTCACAGCGAGGACTAGGAGTCTGAATTCAGCAATACACAGAGGCAGATTTGTTTTCCCAGGACCTTTAGACTCCCTGTGTCCAGGAGGTGGATGTCTTTCCTGGGACACAGTACATGTGGATATTGCTACTGTCACTGGTGCAGAACAAGCAGCATTTACTGTGGTGCCTTTTGCTGTGATAGAGACTAGCAAGGGCACTGCTGTACACCTTCCTGCAAGGTGACAATTGTTCCCTTTGTTACAAATTCTTTTCATCACTGGAGCTTCTCTTCATGGCAACCACCTCAGCTGAAAAAAAATCACATACTATATAATTTTCTGTAACCTCTTTTTCTCTCTTTTATTTGAATCCTACATAAATTACCTATATAAGCAGGGCACAAGACTCTTCTTTTTCTTATACTTGACAGGATGTCAATAATGGCATGGACTTTCTCACTGAAAAAGTGAACTTCATGTTTATTTCAAATATACCATAAATCTGATAAAAAAACCCAAACAAACTGATAAACCTTTTGAAAATACTTTTAATTGTAGTTAGCAGTAAATCAAAAAAGCTGTCTATGTACTGTGACTTTTAGAAGTTAAAAATAAAAGTCTAACAAATATGCTGCTTCTGAGAATGGATAGTTCTGTGTTTTTACGAATCTGTACGTATTCAAACATACTGTAAAATTTTGATGGATGGCCTTGAAATGCATACGCTTGAAATTGTTAATAAATGTAACAATGCCAAGAGAATGTCTTCAGGAATGTTTGACTCAACATTTTACTGAAAATTCTTGCTCCTTTTTCTAGAAATGAGGCCTGTTTTTTAAAATTGATGTGATTATACAAATAGCATTCTGCCTCGTCACTTGGCCGGGTTTCATCTAAATTTATAATCCACTTAGAATTAAATCCTTTTGTAGAAACATGTATTTATATGGAGTAGACTGATAAAGCCATGATATGAAGATACAAGTAGCTCACTTAAGGGAAGATACTCAAAAGAATATGAAGTACAATGCTGCCAGAGAATCTCTTGTTTGCAATAGAATTTGTTTGTTCAGAAATGGATTTACAATGCTATAGGAAGCAATGTTTCCATTCTAGCTAACAGAAATCTTGACTATGAAAAAAGAAATTTATCATCTTGAAACAAACAAACAAACAAACAAACAAGACAAAACAAAAAACCCTAAATTTGATTTTGTAGATGAAATTTTAGTTTTTTATGACATACCAAACAGAACAGCATTACTCTATCATTAATATCATTACTCTATCATTGAATAGCAAAACCAAACTCTGTGTAGTACATCAAATCATCTAAAACCTAGGCATTTTGTTCTTTTGGGATTCTTAAATTGTGGTTCATCTGCTCTTAAAAATTCTTGGAAATATGCTATGGATTTAAGGAATGGTTTCACTACAAAAAAAAAAAAAAAGCCATATTTACATTTTTTTTAAGTTTATGGTCTCTTAATATTAATTGTCTCTGTACTGAAAGTAAAACCACAATGCAGCCAGTGTGAAGTCTTTTTATCTGTAGGCAATGGTGTGTAATCTTCTATTTTCTATCCACAGTTGTCAAGAGCAGATAGAAAAATATCAACAGCTTCCACTGATAGTTCAGCCAGGCAAAAATCAGAGCATAGTCCCTTAGGAAGTCCTGATGTTGTGACATTTGTGTCAGCCTAAGTCAGCTTCTCAAACTTTTTTGTAGACAAAGTATTCAGAGAGTTCAAAAAGTTTTCAACTTAAAAATGACAGAATTCCTGGTTTTAATTGGGTTTGATGTTTAGCTGAATATCCCTGTACTGCCACATCAATGAGGGCATACTTCATGCTTTCCTCCTCCTTTTCTTATTCTACATGACTTGACTTTATCAGTCGAGGCATTTATCAATGTCATAACCTGTCCAGGAAAGTCTGTACCCACAGGAAATCCAATCAGCAGTGTATGCATAACACCATGGCATCACTAGTAGATACAGTTACACAGTGAACAACTCAAGAGAAAACTGTTCTTGAATTGGGCAATTTAAAATGTTTTGTTTAGATTCAAATTTAATAATCTAAATAAATTAATTAGTCAATTTCAGTGAGAAAAAACCCTAAACCTCCATGGAATTTCCATAAAGAAATTTCATTTAGAGAAGTCTTTATTTACTATTCCTTAGCTAAGTGCAATTTCTTTGTCCAGCTCATAGGTATTATAGTACCTAGCTGTAAAATAAAAAACAGTAAATTGAAAACTGTGATTGGAACTGATATTTTTATGCAATCTATTGAAGAGAGGAGGGAACCTCCATCCATTTCTGACATCAGAGTCTGCTCTGTGCTGGGCATCAGTGGAAATATATTGTACTCACAATTGAAAAGGAGGCAGCTGTCAAGCTGAAGGGACTTCAGGGACAGTGCATCAGGAATTGTGGTCTGCATACCTGCTGTGGGTCAGCCAAATCCATGCCAAAGCAAAGGTTGAGATTCTCCTGTGTGAAAACACTAACTGTAAGAGGTCTGTAGGATTTTCTGAGGACAGTGTCTGTGCCTTAGCTACTTAGCAAAAGGATGGTTGTTGTTTATTTTGCTGGAAAATGGTTTTAGCTTCAGTACATTGACCAGACCAAAGGAAAAAAAATCAAAGCTGACTGTCAAAACTTGACTCACTGCTATATGTGCTGTAAATTTAGGCTGTTATGCCGTGCTACTGAAATACATCTTCTAAATTAACAATACAGTATGTTTCCTTTTAGTCTTTCTGTCCCAGATATATCTTAAGGAAAAAAAGATAGAAGAAAGCAAAGATATTAGCTGAGGAAGCATCATTTTCTACTGTGATTATTTTGAGAACAAGAGAAGATTTTTAATTTTTAGCTGAATCTAAAAAACTCATATAGCTCCCCATCCTCAACTGGCTCTAGAGCCATTGATTTCTAATCCAAATATTGATATTTATATGGAGAATTGCAATATGGAGCTTAATTTTGACGGGAAAATATTAACAAATATATTAAAAAAATTTCATCATCAGTAGATAAAAGTATCACATATTTAATAAAACCAAGTACAAAATAAGATAAAAATTTGCAATCAACTCCATTCTTCTGTAAATATTCAAGAAGGCTATTATTTTCAAGCATGATTTGGTATTATCTTCAAACCATTGACAAATAATTATTGAGCTCAAAACACCAAGGAGCATTTGCAATGAAATGCTGACAAACATCTTAATTGTAACTCTCTGAAGATCTGATTCATATTAACATGGAAATTAAATATTAAAAGGCTAATGCTGGACTTTACAGTCTGTTATCTTGCATCCTAAGCACTTGCAGTTTTTTCAGAATTCCAGAAGAGATTGCCTTTATTTTAGTTCACAAAGTAGTGACCTATTGGCTTGATGTATGCATATTAAATGTATTACTCTTTTAGTAAAACACTGGAAATTGTACCTTCACTTAAGCATCTCTGGAAACACTTACTCACTCTTGGGGCACTACTCAGGATGGGTCATGCAGGTCACACTGGGATTCTGGCAAAGGGGTTACCTGTGCCTATGGTTAGCTGTATGCCACTGGGGTTTCTTCTAATTCATATTGGATGTGGCTACTCTGAGGACAGGAATTGCTCTGCAGTGTATTCCAGATCCTCCTGGTCGCTTCCTTGGCTGGGCTGAGCACTTGGCCTGACAATGCATAATAGCTGTGGTAAGACCCTCCCACCCTAAATCTGGGATGCACTCAGCAACTACGATGCCCTCCCAGTTCCCACTCCTATAGTTATAACTATTCATAAGTTGGAATAATTCTGATAATTGACTTTAAAAATAGGAATATTTTTATGCAAATATGTTGAGCTGAGCTTCACCAAAGTAGTCAGCTTTCTTGTACCCAATTATGTGCGAAAAATATTAAGCTACCTTGTGTGCTGGTTCTAACAAGAAGATCCTGGTATACTTGATGCTTGTGTCATTTTGAGACCGTTATCATAAATGTATATATTGCACCCTGTAAGATCTGAGGTACGAATCAGTCATGCAGACTCAGATGGAAATGGCCTGCACAGTTTCACACTGAAATGGAGATTTGCTAGAGGCTAAGATGTCTTCATGTGGAAACACTACATCTCTGTATGGAGCTCAGATCTTCTTTGGCAGAAATGGTGCTAGATGAAAACACATGCATGCTTCAAATGAGCACCAGGTATTTCGTGCATCACTCTTATGTATCAAACAATGAATCATATCCTGGAACTCTTTCTGTAGGTTAAGGAGAAGATGATTTGTTTCCCCCTAAAAATATTCAGACATTCTAAAGCCATACCTTCCCAAAAGGCCAAGATTTTACTTGGAAATAAAAACCCTGGAGAGATTTTTTTTCAAAAAGAGAAGCAGTGTCATTTGCATTCACAGCTTCATGAGGAGACACGGGTTTCAGTAGGACATGCTTTTAAATGTTCCTCTTTGACTGAAATTTTAAGTACTCTGTAGATTCTAAAGAAGTATCTTTAAAGAAATATCAAGGTAGCCATTCAGCCAGGTAGATAATATACACATTTTCATAGCATATGTAATTTACTGCCTCAAACCAATCATTCATTCAAGATAGATATTGTATTCTAATTGAGGAAATCCTACTTGAAGAGTTATTGTAATTAGCAATCCTGAGCTGCACATTTGTCAAAAGAATAGTTTTGCGTTTATCTAATAAAGACAAGACTTTTTCTCTCCTCTCTCCTTTCCTCACCTGAAGCCAAAAATTTCCAAGCAGCTTGTCATCAGATGTGTCTAAAGTACAAATATCCCTAATGGGATGGCATTTGATAGATTCTTTTCAAATATCTTACAGTAAAGGGCAGCTACAGCAAGCAGTTGCAATTTGTTTGATGTTGTTCATCAAGGTTTCATTGAGAACAGGTAGCACATATCCAGAAGGAGTGCATATTATATGTCTTCAAATATTCTTCATAATAGAGTATATTTATATTGTTGGATGACATTGCATATAAAGGACAATTGTTTGACTGGGTGATAGGATTTATACAAAAATATGCTAAGCTACCTCTTCAACTTAAGTTTGGTCTTGAGATGTTTCTTTAAATATTATAAATTGAAAGAAGATTTTCTGTAGAAAGACTGAAATAAGCAGGCAGGTCTTAGAGGAAAGAGCTTATTTTCCTAATAGGAAGCTTAATAGGAATTTGAATTAGCTTAGTGTCTTAAAAGCTTTGGAATTAGTATAAATGAATGCCATTAATCAGATTTTCCTATCTATTTTCTTGCAGGCAAAGTGACCAGGAGAGGTGCAAGACAGTAAACACCTAGAATACATAGTAATATCATTCTGTAGTGGTTTTAAAAGCTAGATCAATTGAGAACAGAAATTTTACTACCTGAAATGGTAGTAAATGTTGATGAAGATCAACAAAGTCATTTGCCAAAAACCTCTTTAAAACAGATTCTTTGATCTGAATCACTGATTAGCAGCAGATATTTTCTCACCCTCCTGTTTGATGTTTTTTTTTAATATAACGACAAGTTTAACATATTTATTGCTCAAAAAGTAATACTTAAAATTAAAAACTTGCATAATTTGCTTAAAGGTACCATGAATAAGGAGAGCAAGCATTCTTGAACTTCTAAAAAGCATGTTCAATGGACTGGATGCTTCAGACAGAATTACTCTTTTCATCTTCATTTCTTTGTTCTCCCAATCTTTACTTAATCAGTCTCTACCACTCTCCTCTTCATTATTCCTATTTTGGTTGGCACAATTCCAGCTTGATATTTCCATCACTTAATTACATTACTAGTAAATATTTATTCATTATTAATTAGCACAGATATGTTTCAGAATGCACTAAATATGGATGATGCAGTTATCCATTGTAAACTGGCATTACTTCTGGCTTCAGCCATGACTTCTTGTTGTACTCAGTATGATGAACTCACTTTGTATTCGTCCCCAAAATTCCTCTTGACAATCCCTATGTGGCATGAACTCCTAATAGCAGAAATTTTCCATGGTCAGTTGTGTCAGTTTGTCACAGAAAATCTAGCCAGAGCATTTATAGTTTTATCCATTGCTACAGTTCTAGGAATAAAAGATGAGTAATGATTTCCTAATTATTTCCCAAAAGGTTATCCAAACTTGGAAAGGCCTGTTTTCAAACTGTAGTCTCAAGGGGTTTTTTAATTTTTCCTTGCAGAAGCACTCACAATATCAAACTGGGAAAATGTGCTCTGTGTACATAAATCCTAAAGGAAGTCCTCTGTTTCATTAATTTAAAAACCTTGTCTGGGTCTATGCTCTAACACCATTACTTCTGTCAAATTTGAAGTAGTAATTATGGTCAATGTACTGTTAGCATTTTTGTCATGAGATATATGCAAAAAACCATGAGTTTTCATTTGCCCAAGATTTAGAAACTCAGTTTTCTAAGATTAGTCTTTTGTTGGTCTACAAGTCACATGTGAAAGGTCTTTGACATGTAATTTATCTCTGTAATTTATTATTTTTTTTAATTGATCAATAAATAATTTCATGAAGTCTGTTTCGTTCATGAAAATGCACACATTATTTCAATATTTCTGGATCTTTTGAGTTACAGCTTGTTTTCCTGAAAATCAATGGCTGTGTTGGCTTCTTGTTGCATATCTCAGCATCTTCTATTAATATCTCCCATGCTGAGGTCTATATTCATTGTTTGACCTACAGCATGTTCTTGTCCTGCTAGTCACCAGGCATGTTTCAAAAGTTCTGGAAGTGTTTTGCTAGCATGCCACAGCTGGTGAAACAAAATGCCAGGGAATGGTTTCTATAGGGTTCAGAATCCATACAATATTTACCCAGAAATGTCTTGGGTTTCAGTGTTTCACCTAATATTGCTGATGGCTAGAGAAAAAGATAATGCAGTTTTTCTAAAATGTCTCATCATCTGCTTTGAGCACCAACAAATGTGTTTCTAAATATAGTCTTATCTGCTCAGAGTATAACTTTCTTTCCTGAGATGTTTACAACTCTTTTTTCAGTTGATGATTGAAAACCTTTTAAGGACATCTGATCACATATTTTCTGCAAAGAGGATGAGAAGCATCTCACACTTTAGATGATTCTTTTTAAAATCATTATATGTTTATATCTCCAATGATTTCATTAAACCATCAACAACATCTGGTGAGATTAGTTGACTAGTTGATAGACTGGCAAGGATTTTCTGGTAATACTCACTGGATTATTCCATTTTCTCAGGTATTTCATGTAAGATTTGAAAGTGTCCTTGAATTTTTTTAAATAAAAAGAAATTTTTATAATTATTGAAGAAATAATTAAGATGTTTCTAAATTGTCTTAGATTTTCCAGCAGTCTCATAAAAGGAATTAATTGCTTAGGAATTGAGGTTATTACACCTATTACAAAATTCTGTTTAAGAAATGTAGTCTGAGTGGTTTCTGTTTGTGGTCTCTTCTATTGCCAGATGTGCTGTGATTCTTCAGTCTGAGTCAACAAGCTGTCAAATTTGAGCTAACAAATACATCCACCATCTCTTCATGGATGGTACATAGGACACACAGTTTGGATTACATGTAAAAATTCAAGCAGTCATGACATAGCATCCACAGCCTTTTCTAACTTCTCATAAACCTAAACAAAATGTCAAATCAGTGTAACAAATCCCAAATTGTGAAAGGATTCCATTAGCATACTCTCTTTGATAGCTGAGGTGCCCTTCAAATAGGCACATGCTTTGTGAAAATGAGTAATTATAAAAGACTTAATCAAAAAGCACTTAGCAGATGTTATCTCAAGCACTGCTGATACTTTTAAGTGCATCTCCAAGTGGGCAACATCAGAAACGTAATTATCTTGTAGGCAAGGAGAAAATTCACTCAATGTTAATCTAAGAAGTGGTTTTTATACATCTTCAGCACTTATGTGTTCTCCAGTGACTGGTTCAAAAGAGGTGAAGAAGGACAGATTTATTTTAGGGGAATGAATAGTGGAAGAAATAGAATCTTTTGTCAAAGTTCACTAAAACAGTACCACAAACCAGCAGCGGGATTATCTCATAAACTAAAACTGGGATTATTTTAGTTTGGAAGCAGGCAAATAGACACAGGAAATAGCATTTCTATTTTTTTTTCCTTTTTTTTTTTTTTTTCTTTTTTTTTCCTCTTTATTCCATATATTATGCTGACAGTGCTATTTATCTGTACTGGAAATGGAGAAGGTTCAGTCCTTTCTGAGCACTTTAATAGGACAGAAACAATATAATTGTATTGATTATTTTATACTTACATCTTGCCCTATTAGCTAATGTATTGCAGATGCTGATCTAGTAAAAAGAGACAGAAAAGCAACTTCCTCTAAAAGAGACAGTATTCTTTTCTCAGATCTGACAATTTTATTCCCAGGTGGATTTTCTTCTCTATAGAAAAGTTCGACTATTCCTTGTGGAATGAATATTTCTTGTGGAATGGAAAGTTTGTATCTGTCTCTGTGATAATTCAATGTTATAAATTAATAAATAACAATATTATAAATAATAAAAGTGTTCCAGATGTCTGAATGTTCAAAGTATTCAGAACTGGGCACTTCCTCTGTCTTTCCTGTCCTTATGACTTCCCATTTGTCTTTATGACAAAGATTCCCTATTGAATGTTTGTTGAGCTTTTAGAGGGAAGGACACCATGACTTCTTCACTCTTTGTACTTGAGTGCCACCTTTCAAACATAAACTGTTCTACCTAAAACTTCTTGCATGCCTTCTATTTTTTATTTTGCTAATCTCAGCTCCATATTCAGTATTTTCAGAAAGATTTCTTGGATATGCAATAAAATCACGTCTTTTGAACAAAAGAATGTGAATATGAGGCTTGACTGTAAACTTTCTTTTGGTTTACAATATGTATTCTTGGATATTTTATTAATTCATTGACTTTCATATGCCTTCTGACCAACACTAATCCCTCTGTAAGGATTCTTAATATTTTCAAACTAGCAAAGAGATTATTTCTAATGAACAGAACCATTTCTTCACAGACAGTGTTTTCCAGACTGTTTACAGTCTGGATTTTGTCACTCTCTTCTTTGCTGTTATTTTGGCTTCTTCACTGCTACTGCACACATGGGCCTTTTTGGGAGAAAGAGCTTCTTCATCGACAGTCTATTTAGTGTGTAAGGTGAGGAACTCATCTCCGTTTTTCTTCATGACATAGATTTACCTCTCTTCACCTGCATATAAAGTATTTTCTTTAAGTGGGTTCCTATTCCTTTCCATTTTGCTTAGGTACTTGCTTTTCTTAGCCAAAATATCTCCCTTGTTTTAAATCACTTGGATCCCTGCTGGCTTTCTGTAGCCAGCACCATTTTCTAGTTGTAGTTTTCACAGCAAAAACTAGTTAATGTGAATATGCCTTTGCTTCTGCTGATATCATATTTGCATTATTTCTCCCTGGCTGTAGTTTTCAGTAATGCCAAAACTGGAATATAACTGTGAATGTCAGAAGAGGATGCTGTGAATTTATGTCCCTATGTGACATTCACTTGACATATTAATCTTCTGAATTTCTGTCAGTATTCATGTCTTTCATGCACATTTAAAAGTATCTATCTTCCCTCCCTAATTTTATAAATGAGACACTTATGTTTCAAATTTGCAATAAAATATTGCGTTGATTATAACTTACATTATTCAAATGAGAGAGATACTAGCAATATATAAAAAGCCCATCTTGTGTTGTGACATCAAATTTTAGTTCACATAAAATAGAACCTGTGTTCATACATAGAAATAATCCTGCTTGATTCGAAGTTTGCCACCTCCAATGATAGTTGTTTTAAACGCTTCATTGCCTATAGCTTTGAGTGAGTTAGAGACCTGGAAATGGTATAACCATAATGAAAGTGTATTACCATATTCAATCCAAAAATATGTTAACAGAAGCAATATCCCTCCTCCTGAACAATTCCTGGGATGAGATTCTCAAATTCAATTTGTTTCTCATGATCTAAGGAAAAATGGAAAACCTGGAAAATCTCCTTATCTGAATCCAAGCAAGTATGGTTTCATTAAATATTGGAAAGAATGCAAGCTCAAGTATTTTTCCCTGTTGTTTTTAACTTGTATGATGAAGAGATTGATTTCGAGCATTGAAGTAAAAGATTTTTTTTATGTTTGGCCCAATTACAATTTGTCAGGCAAGAACACTTCTATTTGACAAGTAATGTATGTTTTCCACGTCCTAAATGATTGATTTCCACCTTCTAAACATATTACTTTATAAGACATCATTTTACTTTGAAGTAAAAATTATAGGAGGTAGAGATGTTTACATGGTACAGAGGAAAATAGTCACTAAAAGGGGCCTTGCTGGCTACCAATCTGCAGAGTATAATTACTTGAACAAAATAATTGGGCCTATTACAGCCATCTGCTGACCCATTATGTAGAAAGGCGTTTCCTAAAGTGCCCATACACATCTTTTAGTTACAATATCTCTTTTCTTCGGGACCAAAAAAAAAAGAAAAGTTTGGAATCTGTTTGTTGTACTGCGTGTTTCTCTGAATTCTGTGACTCTGAAAGCCCCACAGTGAGCGATGTGTTGTTGGTGACAGCCCTGCCAAACCTTTAGGCTTTTGCTGCTCTAGGTGAGGAAAGTAAGCCCACAGTGAGAGCTGCCAGGGGCCTCCCTGTGGACAGCAGCTGACACACAGCAGTTCCCTCAGGAGCAAGAGCCACTGCAGTAGCAGCATGCCTCTTTTATCTCAGAGCTCTGGCATTAATATTTTTGCAACTTCTGTTTTTGCAGTGTCTGGCAGCCAGCTTGCTCTGATCAATTACTTATTTTGCCTGTGTGTAAAGCTGGCACTGAAGGGGGTCTGCACAGTTCTGGCAGTGTAATAGTAAAACAGGTCTACTTGGTTAAGATCTAGTCAGGCACAAGTCACAGACAGTGGGGACGTTCACTGTGTAAAGTGAGTGCATATGCAGGGTGATGAACTTCATTCAACCAAGCCAGAGAGATTTTTCCTGGCAGCCTTCTCATGGTTGAGCTTCCAAATTAAAAGAAGTCGCGGGCAACTGTTTGGGTTGATGAGATCAGCCATGGAATAAGTGTTTTTTTTTCGCTTGTGTCAGGATGTGACAGCCAGGAGCAATCTGTAGGTTAGTTATGAGTACAAGGCTGGGCTAACTGAACAGTGGAAGAAATTCCACATGGAAATCATCAAGAGGTAGCTGGACACTATCTCTTTTGTATTTAGATCTGACTAACTCAAAGCTTCCACTGCAATGAATGGAACCTAAGATACTATGAATTTGGGACAAAAAATACCCAGTCATTCATTTTAGGAAACCAATTAAAAATAATGATTACACATACTCAGACAAAATGATATAACATATGGCCTGCCTGATCAGTGTTTCATAAACCACTGTTGTATTTGATCATAAATGATACATGAAAAGAAATGATGGTTTAATACTTTGTTCCTACTTACATGTTGCATATGAGCTTCCTATGAAAGAAAGAACAAAAATAATATCTAGTTACTACCTCCAGTACAAAAAGCAAGCTCATATGAAATTCTAAATCAAGAAAAGAGACCTTATTGGCAGCTGTGTCTATGAAGTAATGTACTCCAAGAACATAGATTTCCTAATTAAGGATAATGAGGAATGTAAGGCTGTAAGAGTCATCTTGGTCAGGAGAAATGCAAATGTGTCTGAAAAAAAGATGAAAAAATGTTAAAAGAAATGGATCAGTCATGAAAAAATTTAATATTATTTGTGTAAACAAAGCTCTTGTAAGTTAATTCAGGTGAATGTTCTTGCCTTTACATATTATTGTAGCTTCATAGCTCAGTCTTTAGAGAACAGGCTTAGCTCTCTGGTGGTGACTTGCATTTGAAAACTAAACTAAACCATATGTTTAACGTAGAAGCTTCTTTTATACAAGTGAGATTTTCAACTTTTCACATGATATGTTTGAATCACTAATTGCTAATTGCAGATTCCCTCACTGTTCTTTTTAGTGACATATTTGTACCAACCACTGAAAGATTATATCAAGAACATCAATTGGTGCATAAATATTTATGAATACTTAAGTGGAATAATCAAGTGTAATAAACTCTCCAGAGATACTGCTGGTATCTGAAGCGAATTTTAAGAATCATATAATGTGTACATATATGCTGTGAAAAAGGTTAACATTTGCCTTGCCAGAATCTCTCTGTTGTTAGAGGAATTAATTTGCTTTTGAGCTTTCCAAACAAACTTCTCTCTTAAAACACTTGGGGTTTTTTTTTCTTTGGTGGGGAAGAGATCTCTAGGCTAGTAAGAATAATTTTATTCCCAGTTTACTTCTCAAGAGACAGAAGTGCCAGATATCTTGTGACTTAAAATTTTATTAACAGTGAAGTTTTTTCCCTTCAGAAGTACAGACCTTCTCTAATTTCTTATGTCTTTATTATCAGCAGAAACTGAAAGGGAACCTTACTCAGTAATAAAACTGAGCACAGCAGTAATCACCTACAAGGCACCTTGTTCCACCCTGTGTGGCTTTTCAAGTGGAGAAGCCTCAAAAAGTACAAAGGGAAGAGAGTTGTTACCCATTCCTGCTTCCCTTTAGAAGGACAAGATGTTGCTGCTGGATATCTAGAGGAATTTGCTATTGTTGTAGCAAATTCTGTGAAGTTGCCCTGTTTCCTTGAACTGAAAAAGAAGTACTGATAATGAAGTTTTATATTAGGATGTCTCTGACAACTCACTGGCTGCTAAGAAGCATAATTACAGGTAATACATGTAATACAGAAAAAACTGATTCTGCATAATGGTGACATTTATGGAGATCTTTATGGAAAAATATTTTTTTCATATTTTGACAGAAACTAAGACCTGGAATGCAGATATAGCCAGTCCTACATATTCTCTCTTGCTGTCAGGATGTAAGCCTCTGCAATTTATTATTTAATACTCTAGTCATTCCAAAATCTTTCTATTTACTGGTAACTTCCAATCAACTTAGTCTCGATAGCCAAAACTGTGCAATGTCTGCCTCATTGGAAAGAGAGTAATATCCAGGAATCCTGACTTTAGACTTTGTCATCACCATTCCTGGACCACAGCTTGGTTTAAGGGTTTGGACTACAGCCCTTTACATATCTTCTCTTAGTGGAGTGATATGTTAAACTTTGAATCTAGAAGTAAGATATTTAAGAATTAAAATTATTATAAATTCTTATAAAATCTTATAAATGAAATTCTTAATCTAAATTCTACAAATTATTTTCTCCAGCTTTTTGGTAAAGCAACTGGAATTTTGATTCCGGAAACTAATTCTCTCACCCCTTAATGCACAAAAACTTCCGTGAATTAAATATAAAACTAGAAATTCATTCAAATTAATCCTGCATCACTTTTTATGTATTCTATTTCATTGTGGTTTCAAGAACTTGAGCCTTGAACGTTATTTTTTTTGATGGCACATAACAAACCTGATGGCCCAAATACCCTGATTCAATTTTGGCTGTTCTAGGCTATGATCTTGCAATGAATTCAGTGACGACAGAGATCATTACAAAAGTCAGGGATCAAGACTTGACACAAAGAAAAAGCTAAACAGATCAGGGTCAGTGGTGTGTATGCACTGAAGAACTGATTCATGCTCTCATATCCTATTAACTGTTATTTAATGCTGAAGTGATTTGCTGAGTTTGTCCCTGGAAGATTTGCATTTCAACTCATGCAAAATGAGAAGCGCCACCGGATATTTCCAATAGTCTCACAAGAAACTGGCAAAATATTGTCGTTCCAACTCAGGCAGATCACTAAATCAAATGAAACATAAAATGCTGAGGGTTTTTTTTGATAATAACATAATCCATTTTACACCACATCCCCTCTCTCTATTTCATGCAAGAAGTTATTATAGGTGAGGAAGGAAGGAGAAAACTGTGCTATCTCTGTTCATTGAATCCGAGAATTCAGCATCTAAAGCTTGGTCTTGCATATTTCATTACCATTAAACACACAGAGATAAATAAGAGAGTTCTGATGTTCCATTTTGATTGTAATTTCCAAAAGCATTTCATAAAGCTCTATAATGTATGTTCACCCAGTGATAACATTCTCTTTAAATAACTTTCAATATTAGAAGTGACATGATGATCTTTTTTCCCATTAAAAATGTTTTCCTCAGTGATAAATAATCAGCTTCAATGTCAATTATTTTGACTCAATTTTGTGGAGAGATAGACCAGGCACTGCTAAATACTGCTGCAGAACAGGCTCATATATAACTTTATCCTATTTGTATACGTTCATATATAATAACAACAAATGTATATTTGTAACCTCTTTTTTTCCTACTCTTCATATAGGAAAAACATTAAATAATGTGTTACTTTAAAAGAAAGGAGCAGTATTACTTACTAACTAGGGTTTTAAGCCTTCATTGAATTTCCTTTTTCTCTTGGGCCATAAAATAACTCATGAAATACGAGATATTTAGTATGACTAATTAATCCCCATCTGATGTTTTTTCTAATATTATTACCATATTAATTAGCTAATTACCCTAACATTGCCAATGGTAATAAAATGAAAGCAATACTGCAACCACTCTTGTTGAGTTGTAGTCTTGCAGACCTCATTGCATTTAAAGTGTTTCTGAAACAAATTGGAGTTGTAGGGAGAGAAGATAAGAGTTGTACCCTGTATCAAATCTATTTGACACCACTGGAAAGTCTTACTACCAGGCAATTTTAAGGCAACATGCCTTTTATATCAATATGTGCAACTGAAGATATTGATATTCCCTTTCCCATCTATGAAAATAAAACAGGTACCAGTAGGTAGAATTTTTAAGACAAGGAGGAAATGGTTCAAAAAGTCAGCATATTTCAATTGACTACATAGATCAGTGGGCAGATAGATAACAGTAATCAGACATTATTGTGATGGAATTGTTTAGAAGACTGACAAACCAGGCCAGTTTTCGAACTTCACTGAATGAATTAGTGGTACATTTCTTGCTAAAGCTGTCCTTATGAATTATTAATCATGATCACTACACATGCAAAACTGTTAGTTCTTCATACCTGTGTTTTGAATTATCTGCAAATATACAATAACATACAGCCAATTATCTATAGTTGCTAACAGAAGCCATGCTTCTTGGTGTTATTAGTCACTGATGTCCAAGTGACCAGGCTGGAAGACTCACTGATGAACAGCCAAAACCAAAGTGATTTTCTCATTTTTCTTCTCTGAATTTTCTGTACTTCTGTCTGATAATTTTATGTCATTTTCCTCTCCTCAGAAGGGGTGTCTAATCTGCCTCAATCATGTTTCTCTAGTTTCCTTTGTTTTGTCAATCATCCTTTATTGTATCCAAGGAATCCTATTTGTTTAGACTCACCTTTTCTCTGTCTTGCACCTCTACATTAATTAGACCCATGCCCTTACATGCCAACCCACCCCTCTTTATTTGCCACTTCATGCTGCCCATATACTTAGTAAAATGCATTTTTTCTGGTGAGACCATGATACAATATATCATCAAACTCTTTTTAAGCTATGTTAGTTTGAGTATAATCATACTACAGGCAAGTTAATATTATTTATATCCTTATCATCACACTATTAATTTATAAGTGCTTTTGTTACAAGGATTAGGCAACAGAGTGTCAGGTCATGTTGATTGCAATTGAAAACGATAATTTTGATATTTTTCTGTAGTAGATGTGCAAAGTATGTTTGGTTAACTCACCTCAATGAATAACCAAAAAATGTTTATGTATATTGAGGGTCTGAGTTGTGAAATATAAACTTACTTTATTTCAGTACAGCACTGGCAAAATAAAGAGAAAAGGAATAAAGTTTAAAAAGCTCACTTTTCTTTGACTACTAAACACCTCTTAAAAACTGCTTTCTTTTTAGCCTACATCCACAGTATTAGCATTAGACTTGGTTGGAGCTTTAATGTTGTAGTGATAGTAAAGAGCCTCTCTGATGAGTGTGATTTGCAGCCTAACAATCTAAACTGAGTCCATGAAGGTAGCCTGATGCAGTCCCACAAAAAGGAGGCTGTGTCAAGATGAGGCTTGTCCTGGCACCAGTTCATGGTTCCATGGAACCTTCATTCACTACTCTGTCCAAGCAGTTCCTTAGCTGTGCTCAAATTGCTTGCACAAACAAGTGCTCATCACAGTGTAGAAGGATCAAGACAGTAGAAAAATGTTCAGTGTTTACTTCCCAATTTCATAGCTGCCCTCTGAGCAACCCAAATCTCAGCAGGACCCCCTGAAGTGTGTGATACAACATTATCACCATAGAACACATGCACTCACATTAGTCATGCTACAATGACATTTAAACTGTGCTTGCTTATCTGAAGAGAAAGAAATCATAAATCCTATCTTAAGCTTTCCTAGAACTTTCTGCTTGTAGCTTTTTCACTGCAAGTTCACCTTTATTATCTTTTTTCCTCAGGTGCTTGTTCCCACTGGCTGATAATCCTAGGACCTGATATAGTGCCTCCACAAGCACATGGCAAAACTTGCTCTAAATCAAATGTTTTGTTTGGATTTCTGTTCCATTCTTGTGGATAGCTAAAGAAAATTCTTTGACTAAAAAGTGTTATTTTCCTTCATTATGTTCTGCAAGACACCTTGAATTATACTCTTCTGTGCAAATGAATCCATTCAAAACACATTAATGAAGAAAGCAGCCTGTTTCCTCAGTTTTCTCTGGAATAACTTAGATGAAAACATGAAATCTTGACTAATTGTTTGTGCAAATCCACTTTATATTCTTGTCACAGTTGAATCTCATTCACTTATAGAGTTGAGAATTATTTGTGAATACATTTAAGAACCAAAAAGCAAGGGAAGTTAGTCTTACAGCATAAGATACAGATTATGTCTTTACAATATAAGTAGTGCTTTAATCAATGATGGTGCTTTGCAGTTTAATAGCTGTTTTTAAAGTCCATTGCTTTTGAAAGGCAGAAATGTTTTTCAAAAATGTATTTATTAACTTATTTTCTCTATCTTAAAAATGAAAAAGCTATTTCCCATCCCATATGGACATTTCCAGAGCAGTTGCCATTTCACTCATCAACAGTATAGTAGATGCAAATCCACTCAAAGATGATAAACAGTACTTTGGCTAGAACATATATTTCTCACAATCACATCTGTTGAATGTCAGCTCCGTGTTATTTTTATTTCAGTAAGAGTGATTTCTAAAATGCCCCTAAAGTTCTTCACCTTGTTAGATAACTTTTGAAGCTGGAGTTTTTCTTCTCTACTTGTTACTGAACAATGATTTTATAGTTGCCAATGCAATTAATTTAGTTACATAACACATGTTGTTTGATTATACCTCTTCAAATTTTCTAATGTCATGAAGAACGAAAAAGATACCTTTTGTAAATTGAGGGGAGGGAGAAGTAGATATTACTAGAGCTGTGTATCAGAATATTGTTCACTATCAAGTTAAAAGCTCACTTTTCTGTCTACTTGAGGAAGGCCTGTAATTTTTTCCCATGCCATGTTGGAAGCTCTCCTGTGCCAAAAGAACTCCTCAAAGATATCTCACTGGGTTGGACAAAGGATCCATTTAGCTCAATATCAAATCTCCATCACTGGCAAAAGAAATTATCACTACTGTATGTGTGCTCTGTATGTAGCTGTCACCACAGAGCGCATAGCAGCTTGAAGGCTGTGTACAGCCCGTTCCCATCAAACTTAACATCATCCTCAGCTGTTGAACATGAAAACAGAGGGCATATATCTGACTTTGCCTCTTACAACCTATTCATGGGCCTGTTGTACATGAAGTTGTTCAAATGATTGCTGAACCTGTTGATGTTACATACTTCCAAAATTTACTGTTGCAACAAGTTCCAGGAGATTGCTTATTGTTAGATAAGCTTTAAACAATTGTTTAAAAGCAATCTCCTATTTCCATCGTCCTCTGGGTTTACTGTTACATTTTCAATCTACGAATCAATTTATGATTTTGTAAATGTTAATCTTCTCCCTGGCAAGCAAAAATGTAGGCTGAGAAAAAAAAGAATGGATATTAAGCTGTCCTGAGGAGAAAGACCTTGGGATGTTGATTAATGAGAGTTTGATATGTACACTTGCAGCTCAGAAAGCCAAGTGTATCCTGGACTTCATCAAAGGAAACATGGCCAGCAGGTAGAGCAAGGTGGTTCTCCTCCTCTACTCTGCTCTCATTAGAACCCACCTGGATTACTGCATCCAGCTCTGGAGACCCAGCATAGGAAGGATGTGGACATTGGACCAAGTCCAGAGGAAGTCCATGAAGATCATCATAGAGCTGGGAAGTTGGGCCTATTCAGCCTGGAGAAGAGAAGAATACAGAGACACCTTACAGCAGCTGGAGAGGGACTATTTACAAGACCATGTAGTGACCAGACAAGAGGGAATGACTTTTAACTGGAGGAGGGTAGATTTACCATGACAGTGGTGAAACACAAGTGGCCTAAAGAAGCTGTGGATGCCCCATCCCAGGAAGTGTTCAAGGCAGGTTCAATGGAACTTGGAGCAACCTAATCTAGTGGAAGATATCCCATAGCATGGGCGTGGAACTAGATGGTCTTCTAGGTCTCTTTCAACCCAAATCATTTTATGATTCTATGATGGTATTGTTTGTCTTCCCCTGAAATATCTTGTAATTCCTGTAACCATTCTTGGACCAAAGCTGTTAACAGTACTCAATAGAGGTGCAAAACAAGTTTTTATTTAGAAACAAAAACCCCCCAAACTTTATTTTCTTTTTATTTTTTGTCCCCCGAATACCCTTCTTGATTTTATCCATTATTTCTTTCACTTTTTTTTTGGCTCAGCATACTGAACTAATGATTTCAGCAAATTGCTAGTGACAGCTCCAAGTTCTCTTTCCTGAATTGCAGTTGCCGGCTCTGATTTCAGTCTTATTTAGATATGACTTAGATACTTTCTCCTAGATGCATTAGTTTTTAATTTTATAAGCTTAAGTGAAGCTTACTTGCTACCATTTTTTTGAAATTCTACCTTATATCTTTCTGACAGACAGTATAGGTCAATTCTACGTACATTTAATGAGAAAGCTGGCTTGTATTCCTCTTTTGGATTAGTTTTTGATGTGTTGTTGTTTAAATGATGTAGAACACATAACTAAGATTGTTTTTTCTAATTGCAGCAGTCACTAATAAACTCACTTTTAAATGAACAAACCATACCAAGCTAATTGTAAGAAAAGGTACTTTACATACTTTTCCTGTAGATGTAGTATAAAAGCCATGGTTGTTCTGAATATCAAAGCAGAAACTTTGTTTAACTGTAGGCTTTTAATGCTCCTTTATCTTAGGAATAATTGGAGTTGGAGGAGTGACATAATTTTTACTTGATGATAATGTCACATGCAAGCCAGGCTCTGGACAAATTGCCTTTCCCAGACGTTATAGAGAATCTTACAAATCTTCATAAAACATAAAAATGTTGCGTATAATCCAAGAATTTCTGATGACTACGAACTCTTCAGAACTTTTCACACTAAATGTAGAGACTCATTTTATCTGTGACCTTCTTTTCTCTTGAGCTATTAAAAATTTATCTAAAAAACACTCTCAAACTTACCATATATTGCAAGTCCACCAAAGTTTTTCTATGTGTTTCAGTGTCTAAAAGGCATTATGACAGAGGCTGTCCGGTGACCAGTTCCTCTTTCCCTGGGGTGGACATATTTTTCAGGACTCAACAAGTATCACTTACTCACAGGACCTTACAGTCCAGAAGAAAATTAACTCCAGCTGAAAATTAATTTAGCAGGGATATGAGATTCGTGCAATGAGAAAGTGGATAATAAGTGGATCTAATCTTAGTCACTCCAAACTTCTTACTTAGGTGCTCCTAAGTTTAGGAACCTAGGCTGGCCAGGAATCATTGAATGCCAGGCAAATCTGTCTCAACAGCAAATACCAGGGTTGCCTCTCAGTATGAACAGCCATTCCTGCTGGAATTGCATTTGGAACAGAGGAGAGAATAATTTTTTTGTTTAGTTCTTCCTTACAATATCGATATGTTCTCAAATATGCATAGATTTCCATCATTATCAATAGCAACTGTCTGTCTGAGGCTGCTTTGTTGAAATGCAAAGTTCTGCTTCTGTGCACTGAGATAAATCCAGAGTACCACACACAGTAAGCTCCCTGAGAGCAGAATCTGACCCATACTTTCAATTATCTGGCTTTTTTTTTTTTCTAGTGGAGACAGTATAACAACCTTCAGTATTAAATATGAGCATTCCATTTTTCCGAGTTGATGAATTAAAATCTCATTCAGCAGCTCCAACTACCTGTAAATTATTATAAGAATTAAAGAAAATATTTCTAAATCCTTTGAATTCACTAAAAAGAAATTAATTACGTTTAGAAGACAAGGGCATTATATCTATGAGTGTAGATGAAACCTTGGAAGCGAAACCTAGAGCTCTCGGAAACATTGTCCAATGCTCTTCATAGAATCATAGAATACCTGATTGGAAAGGGACTTCAAGGATGATCTGGTTCAAACATTCTTGGAAAAAGTACAGACACAATGACCCACTACCCTATTCTACCAAATGCTGGAAGTGTCCAATACTGAGGAATCCTCCATTTCCCTGGGGAGATTATTCCCACGGCTGATTATTCTCATTCTGAGAAATTGTCTTCTTTTGTCTAATTGGAATTTCCCAAGTGTAACTTAAACCCATTACCTCTTGTCTGTTCCATGTGACTCCTTGTAAAAAGGGAGTCTCCATCTTCTTTGTAGTCACCCTTTAAATAGTGGTACATGGTGATAAGGTCTACCCTAAGCCTTCTTTTCTAAAGGCTGAACAACCAAATTCTCTCAGCCTTTCCTCACATGTCAGGCTTCCCAGTCCTTTGGTCATCTTTGGCATCCTTCTCTGGACCCTTCCCAACCTGACCATTTCTTTTTTTGCACAGTGGGGACCAGAAGTGAACACATTATTCCAGGTGCAGCCTGACAAGCGCTTGGTAGTTGGATAATGACTTCTCTATCTCTGCTGGTGATGCCCTTGTTGATGCAGCCCAGCATCCCTTTGGAATACTTTGATGCAGCAGCACATCGCTCACTCCTATTGAGCTTGTTTGCCACAAGAACTCCTATGTCCCTTTCCAAAGAGTCACTCTCCAGCTGTAAATCTCAGCCTGTGCTGCACCCCTAGGTGTTGTTTCCCTAGGTGCACTTCTCCTTGCTGAATTTTGCAAGATTCTTGCTGGCTCACTCTTTTAGCCTATCCAAGTCTTCCTGGAAGGCGGCTTTCCCTTCCAAAGTGTCCATTGGCAAATTTTAGAATAACCTTGGGTGGATTCTATGTGGCCCCATAGATTTGTGTGGGTCTACTTGGTGTAGCAGGTTGCTGATCATTTCCCCTTGGATTTTGGGGGTTCCATTCTGCTCCCGGTCTCTGTCTTTCAGCCTGGGAAACTGCATACCCTGAGAACCACTGGTCTTGCTTTTAAAGACTGAGGCAAAGGAGCCCTTAAGTACTTCTGCCTTTTCTTCACCCTTTGACACTATACCCCTGCATTCAATAAAGTGTGGAGATTCTCCTTAGCCCTCCTTTTGTTGCTGATACATTTGTATAACAATTTTTGTCACCCTTAATGACAGTGGTCAAATTAAGTTCTAGCTGTGTTTTGGGTCTTTTAGTTTTACCCCTGCATAACCCCATGACATCCTTGTAGTCCTACTGAGTTGCTTGTCCCTTCTTCCAAAGCTAATAAACTTTCCCTGAGATCAAACCAAACATCTCTTCTCCAATAGGCAGGTGATCCTCCCCACCAGCTCATTTTTGTCTTCTTTGTTAGGGTATGATTGATCCCATCTTGCTGGTCACTTATGAATATATTAAATTGTCTTGGGGCCAACATCAGTCTCAGGGATCCTCACTTGTGGCAGGTTGCCAGTTTGAAAAGGGGCATTTGCCACCACTCTCTCACCCCATCCACCACACAGATCCCTTGTCTAGACAACAATGCCTCAGTTTCTCCAGTAGGAGGCTGTGAGGAACTGTGTTGAAAGCCTTGACTTAATTGTACTGGATAAAAAAACCTTTCCTAAAAGGAGATAATGGATCTGTTGTTGGTTTCAGAACAGTTCTTGGAGGCCCAGTGTCTTGAACTGTCACAAAATGTTGCATCCATCTTATCTATTTACAACCTAGGGAAAACCATTTCAGAATGCAAAAAGTTTGAGACTGGAGTTCACTTCTCAGGGTTACAGCTTCTAATGGACTGACTGTCACTGATAAGAAAATGATGGAGGAGCACAATGTTCTTGCAATCTCATTAGCTGGATATATTGTGTGATGCTAAAGCTACCAACCTGCAGAATACTAACACACACCAGCTGCAAAAGAGTGAAGGAGAAAGCAATTTAAAGTTATATATGAAACTTTTATACCAAGTTGTTTCTCTGAAATAACAGTTTACAGGGCTTTTTTGTTTGGTTTTGTTTGCTTCCTTGTTTTGTATACTGTGCTTACCTCTTTTAAGACACAGTTTAGTTGGTATTAATATTAATATACTAAAAAAAAGCTCTCAGTGACAACCAATTGGTAAACCAACCAACCCCAAATCCAGCAATACAAACAGAAAGTATTTCTTAGATGTGTTTTCTTGTTCCAAGGATTTTTTTCACCTTTATTTGTCCCTTATGCCAAATATTTCATTGATGCTGCCTTTCTTTTTCAGAAAAGATTTTGAAAATACCCAGTAAAGTACAAATGAGGTTAACTCCTTATCATTGCTTGACTGTCTTATACAGTTATTAGAATGTAAATGTGACATTTCTTACCTAGGGAAAAATCTAACCAAAGAGGCTGACCTTTAGTTATTTATACATTTTTAGTAAGCCCACCAATGATATTTTGAAATTGGATATCACATGTATTGCTAAATATGAAGTAAATACCCCTCCATACATCTTTAGCCTAATCAATAATTTTCCTCTTAAGGTAAAACACTTTTGATGCAATATAAACTCTCATTCATAAGTCTTTCAGAGACAACACTGTACAAAAAACGTGGACTGAGAAAACAGAAACAATGAAATATTTATGGCTTTTCCTTCTAACTACTCAACCTAGAGTTGTATAAAATGGCCTAAACCAGATATTACAGGTCATAATACTTTGCTATTATTAGCTAAGAAGTACTTGTGATAATTTTGTCTCTGCATTGGTTTTAGTACAATTTTTGTGACAGGTTTGTATATGTTCTTAAGGATTTTGTTTCTATGGTCTTGTTGGATTGTGTTTCATGGGTAAGATAAATTGCCTCAACAGTCTGTAATCACTTGATTCTGGCTGTTCCTTCCCCTGATAGATGTTATCACCTCCATCATACCTTTAATGAAAAATATATGTGTGCTAGAGATACTGTTCCAGCTACATCCCAGTGCTTTCCCAGCAGCAGGAGTTAATACGGTCTCTCCATGTAGTTCAGGAACGGCCCATGAGAACATGCTAGAATTATGGGATAATGCTCAGGTTAGAAGCAGGTAGGGGATTTTGTGTTCTTTGCTGGTAATTGGGAACTCAGAGTCACAATTAGATACAGAAATCTTTCTTGTTGTAGAAGGAAAGGTACATATATTTCAAAAGGCCTCACTAGAGAACTCAGGGTAATCTCTACATCCAGGTCTTTGTGGAGTTACTAGCATGGTCAAGGGCTATTTTTAACCAAAGAATTTACCCATGCCTTTTGCATGTGATCCCTCAAAAGCTTTTAAGCATGTGGTGGCAAATTTCTTTTAAGAGTGTTGTAATCCATTGTCTCTGGAGTCAGGTCAGATGTTTGTAAAAACTAGTTTCATTTTCCGTATGTAACAACATAAATTGTGCCCATGAATGCTAATTTGTATGTCACTGAACTGTAAAGATGTTAACTTTTTTAACACAGATGATTTTGATAAAGAAATAGAAAAACTCTGCACTCAAATTAATGATATCAAGAATGAAGGTATACAAGAAGGTATCAGAACACACAAATATTCCAAATAATCATGGACTAATCCAAGCTGAAGGCCCCACAGAGGTCATTGAAGTTCAACTCCTTGTCCTGCACAAGATAGTCCCAAGAACCACACCACTCTTGTGAGGCTTGGTAACATGACCACTTCCCTGGGGACCCCGTTCAGTGCCTTGTTCAAGTTCTCTCTGAATGAAGAACGTTTTTCTAATATCCAACCTAAATCTCCCCTGGCACAGCTCCAGGCCATTCCCTCAGGTCCTGTCACTGATCATCATGGAGTAGAGATGAATCTTCCCCTCCTCTTCCTCTCGCAAGGAAGTTGTAACTGCACTGCGGTCTCCCCTCAGTCTCCTCTTCTCCAGGCTGAACAGACCAAGCCACCCCTCACATGGCTTCCCCTCCAGACCCTTCACCACCTTTATAGCCCTCCTTTGGACTCTCTCCAACAGCTTTATATCTTTCTTATATTGTGGTGTCCAACACTACACACAGTACTCAAGATAAGGCTGCACCAACTCAAAGTGGGAATAATCACCTCCTGTTTCCTTCCTTTATAGTTAATGAAAGAGATGTGGAACTACAATTTAATTTCTCTCTTTTATTTCATATCACTGTACATTCTATATCAATGCTAACAAGGGACTCTAAAGCTTAGCTTTCTAGAATAAAATTTCTCTACCCTTTAATTTAGAGTGTGGTGATTCTCTTTTCTAGGATATTCTTTGCAATATCTGGAGCTTATGCCACCAAACCCATCATATTGAAGTAAAAATAACCACTCTGCTCCAGTACAATGTTTTGACTGGTATTTCTAAGATAGTAAGTAAGGAGTCATTAGAATAATTTGCAATTATCTGGTGACAGAATTACCAGCAGAATATAAATCTTCAGAATACTGCTTGTAACATTTTTTTTTTTGTTTGCTTGGGTCTGTTTTATAGCCAAATAGACATTGTGTGATGGATTACTGTTCTCTATAGAAACAAAATAAAATGAGAAGTCTCTTAGTTACATAAATGTCACAAAAATCCTACCAAATATAAGAGAATTTTCAATTCACCCTTTCCCTCTTGAACTAGAGAAAATCCTGTTCTTCTATGGTCACTGTAAAGAAAAAAGTATAACTTAGGAAGCCTTTCCATATCTGTAACACAATCCTCCACTCCCTGCAGATCCTTTGGTTGTCTCATGCAGTTCACTGCACATTTATGGAAATGTCATGGCATACTTGCTTCTCTCATTCAACAGAGGACTGGAGGAAGAGTTTTTCTGACAGAAACTATAATCTCAAGTTTTAAGTATATAACAGAAGTAAAGATCTAAAGAAGTAGAAGCTAATATTTTCAAAACTACTTTTTTTTTTTTAATTATTATTTTCAGCATTCAACCTAATTTAGGGAAGGCTTCCATGGTTTTCCCATACAGAATGAAAATGCTGTAAGCTTGAGCAGAATTTGAGCTAAACAATATAAAAACTAAACAAGAATCAAATATATTAAACCTTCTGGAGATAAAGCTATTACGTAAAAGATGTTACTCTGAATCACTTGTTCAATTTCATTGCAAACCTTAATGCTTCCTTTGAATATTTTGAAAAGTTACCAAATTTCCTGAATTCCCCCTTCTTTTGAACTTGCCTTCTTGCCTTCCTCTTTCAACAGAATTTGATTTAACGTTTTCAAGGGCACATTCACTCTTTTCTTTGAAATGAAGCCAAAGTCCTTAAAGTCCCTAGTGAGAGAATATATTAGTTAGAAAGAGTGGGAAAGAGTAAGAGTTTTCTGATATTCTAATCAGAAATAGTTATAAACCATTCCCCAAATGTACACTTCAAATGAAAAATTTAATTTGAGTTTCAAATTTGAAAAATGCTGACAAGTTTTTTTCTTAGGATTCAACATTTGTATATGTGCTCTTGTTTGTTTGCTTTTTTGTTTGTTTGTCTTTTTAGAGGAGCTTTGATACCCTTGTGGGATTAAGATGAAATGCCTGAACTGAATGTTAATTGAAAACGGTCACTGCATTTTGTGGAGTAAAAATCCCAGCTCAAGCATATGATTAAATGTTTCAGCCTTACAATTGAATCTCTGGATGGCCATAAATACATTTTGAAATTAAACCTTAGGTTGATTATCGAAAGTGATTTACACCTGTCACATGATTGGACTTTTATGAGATAATTTTCTCTCTAGCTTTTGAAGTATTCGCTCTCTTGAGTGCTTATTATCTTTTTGCGTGGCTATTTTTGTCATGTAGAATTATTTAATTCAGAAAAACGTGATTGGTTTTGCTGGAAAATGTAACAAGTTCAGTGTCATATTTTAGTACATGGTAGATGTCTTTTAGTGAGAAATGTATGAAAGAGTATTTCTGTGAAAATTATTCTTTAAAGCATTTATGGTTTTGTTCTTTGTATTCTACATGGGTTACATTTTTAAAAATATCCTTCATGTCATTAAAAAAAAAGAATTCAGAAATGCTCTGAGATATTTTTGCAGGAATTGGAGCTGCAATGCCAATTTCTCATTTAGCTCATATTTTTTTTTCTACAGTCCTGTTAATCAGATTTTCCCTTAACAGAGAGGGGAATAAATTCTTTTATTACATTGTTTTGAATTTTTGTTAGAGACCACTGTATACGTAAAGAATAACCAACCTATATATGACAATTCTACTTTTTAATCTCTTATCTAGACTGTGGTGTCTTCTTGGTGTTGTAGGTCCTTGCCAGCTCCTGGAATAGCCCAGCATGTTCTGACATTCGGATTTCCATCATGGCAAGTGTTCTATACGAGGCGTGAAGTGCTGTTGAAAGCTCTTGCTGCTTATGAGACCTCATGTCACCAGGAACAAAGCAGCCCCTGGCAGATACCAAGGATGAGCTGATTCCTTGCCTCTTGCTTCAGCTCATCATTCATTTGCAGGAGAAATGGAATTATCCCAGCTATTTGCTGTTCTCCGAGTCACAGTGACCTAATTGACTAGGATCGCTGTGAAATAATATCATCAGTGAGCTGTTTATTGCCTTTAAAACTTCCTTTTTGTAAAGGCACAAAATATTCAGGAAGAAAGAAATATGTATTGTAGTTTCATCTGAGGGACTAACAAAATTTCAACCTTCCATCTACATGCTTGAGACATATTATGTTGTTGTGAGTAGGATTAAAATAATCCATTTTTAGGATGGTATTAATTATCCCTAGGCAAATACCAGTAAGAGCATCTTCATCTAATATGATTATTAAATGTTGATTTTTAATTAAGAGATATTTGCAATATAAAAGGAGCTTTCATCTGTGAAGAAAGGATGCTTAAAATATTTTAATTTCTACTTTTTACACTGTTCCATTTTTTAGTTACTATATTTTCTTTTACAGTAAATTCTAGCAGTATATAAAATTCAAGAGGTATTTTTTTATAACATTTTTTTTAATAGTTACTATTGTGAAAGCTGGGCACTCTGACCCTAATTAACATTGTATGCTATTTTTCAGTGCCTGAAGGGACAGGCTAAAATTTCCTCGCTGATCATAACCAAAAGCCTGTTTGTTTAGCAATCATTATTATAATGAAAAGAGAGCAAGTGAGAGGGAGGGAGAGACTATTTATGTGTCTGCCCATACCACAGAGAGGTCTGTTTTCAAAGCAGATAGAAAAAGTCTCAGCTCCCAGTGATGCTAATGGAAGTTCTCCAACTAAATCCCTGAACATCTCTTTGAAAACATATCCCTAATGTAGATAAAAGTGTAGGATTCTTCTTTCTTTCAGCAAAGAGAAAATCTGGTCAGATTTATTTCGCCCCTCCTCTCATTCTGATGGTGGGCTTTGTGAAAACTCTGCTGAGAGACATATCTATACTCTTCTTACAAAAACAATTCTCTTTAGTTCAAAAATAAAAGCAGGCTTCATGGTCTTTTTTTTTTTTAATTTTATTTTTTAATGCTAGTAAATTCCCTTTTCTTCTTGCCCTGAAGAGGATATCTACAAGGGAGAGGTGAAACTGTGATATAAATTGGCATCGTGCTTGGGGGAAGGGAAGTCACTCAGCTGGGACCTTGGAGGCTCCAAAAGGGAGCACTCTAGGGCAAAACTTTTCCTATCATTATTGTTCACTTGCAGAAAATGTCTTCAGTGGGTTGTTGAAACAAAGCAGGCCTGAAGAGGTTGTTCTTCATCACTCATTGGGGTAATCTGCACAGTCAATTCCTTCTTAAGGGGAAGAACAAGCTGCCCTGTGGGACTGACTTCTGAGGAAATACTGGGTCAGAAGCCAAGTGTAGAACCACAAAAGAAGGCTTTCTTTTCCTGTTGCAGAAGGGACCGTTTGAAAATAAGATTGCACCGAGAAAGTTGAAACAGGTTTTCACTAGTGACTCAATTTGTGATATTGTCCTCTTCATGTGTTTAATAAGGCTGTAGAATTTAATTTCTGGCATCAAATTCACTTCTTGTTATAATAAATTTATTAAATTATACTAATATTTTATACAAGTACTCATATTTTATATGTGTAAAGCAGGGGTTTTTTTTATATTTTTGTTTTCTTTTTAAGAAGACATCTTAAAATTTGAGCTTTCAACTCCATCTTGGAGCCAAGCTAACCTTCCAATTGCCAGATTTTCCCCACAGAGGTAATTCTTGATTTTGGGCTAGTTCTACTGTCTGTGATGGAGGTTTGACTATCTGTGCCAAGACAGTAAAGTTCTAGCATTTATAGAATAATTGATTATCTCAGCAAAGATGTCAGAAAGTGTGTAATGATTATGAGTACCAGGAAGGAAAAAACCCCAAACATTATTTTCCTTAAATTAACAAAACCATGCATTTTTAATGTCATAGAGCTTTAGAAGAGCTAAATTTTTGTAAGATAAGAGCTGATTTATTCTGTTTACATCTCATGGTTAATTCAGAAAGACTGAAATATTACAGATGAGTTGTAATTATTTTCTTTTTTTTTTTTTTTGTATTCAGAGTTAGTTTCACAGTAGAAGGAATATGAAGACTATATTTTCAATTTGAATCGAAATTTGCTGTAAGACAAAGCTCATGTATTTAAGAAAAACGAGGGTTAAATGTATACAAATAAGTATATATATAATACCTCATTTCTTTTTTATGTCAATATTGTGTGAAGGTGGAAACCTTACTTTCATGAGAAGCTGGGGACAGCTGGGTGCAAAAGGCAGCATTTATAGACACTTTCACATTTCCTCTTAGAGTTTACAGAAGACAGCCTGTACCTTCCACAGATCACTACTGTAATATAAATGTCTTTTTTCTTTGCTTTTATTCATTTCCCCTTCGTTAAAAAGAACATGATCTCCTCTTTCAAGTGAAGACTTATATTTTTTTTTTTCTAGTGAGAGCATGTTTGCCACTCAAACTTAGTTGCAGATCATCACCCAGATATGTCAAACTACTGACGTTTTACATTTTTTAAAGTATGGAAACTGTTCTTGACAAAAAAGTATTCACTACATGGTTTAAGAAGCAATTTTCCATTAAAAACCCTCTACTGTTTTCTATCAGTTTTAAAGAATTCCTTGATCATTTACAGTATACATAAAAAACATATTTAAAAGCTGTAAAGACAGTCAGACTATTTGTCACATGTGTTCCAAAAGTACTCTCAAAACATTTAAAGAATGTTAAATCAGTATCTTAACATTAAATATGAAAAGAAGGAACCCAAGAATACTTCAGAGCTCTGATTCAGGCTATTGGACAGTCCATCTATGTTCCAACCTGTAATAAGCTGAGACTTCACAGTCCTTTCTTCCCTCCTCCTGCTCTCCACCTTCCACTAGATGAAGCCAAAGCATCTTGATGTTACTTAACTCTGACCACATGAAACTACAGCTGACTATAAACTATCACAGGATTACACAGAAATAGCTAATGGCATATGCTAACTTTAAAAATCTTCATCCTCCAAAGGCGGTAAAAGGCATTTTAAATCATAATGATTTCCACATATCCTAGTGGACCATAAGTATTCACTCAGGTTAAGGAGAGATGGTGAATCAAAAACATTCTCAAAGGCAGTTTCAATCATGGCAAACAGTATTTTTTCATTGACTTCAAACATTTTCTCCAGTATGCTTATTTTTCAGTAATTTCACAAGGAAGAAAGTGTTCTTCAGGCTTATATTCTACTTTTGTTCTCTGGTAAACAATGATGAGTCAGTCTGATTAACTGAAAGACATAGCCCAACATTTATGGCCTTTAAGTAGAAATATGCCCACTTTTCATTTATGGAAAACTTATCCTTATGGTTTTGATTGGCTTTACTTAAGCTGAAACTCAACATACTGCATGAGTAGTGCATAGAAACCCAACCCCTTGCTTTCAATCCACTGAAATTTGTATCAATTTTTTCTTGAAATTCCTCTGAGAACTATGAACTTTTCTAAATGCATAAGCATTAACATTCTAAACCTTCTAGCGCCAGAAACAGTGAGAGTCTTTCCCCCCATCCCTCCCTCCCTCCCTCCCTCCCCCATCTTTGGTCCTCCAAAACATTGGCTAAAACA
>VZRX01014365.1:43472-64099 GCA_013398075.1 Notiomystis cincta
CCCCAAAACCCATGCAAATCCAATACATATATCTCATTGCAATTTTCCATTTACAGCTAATATATGAAGTCTGTTGCTTTCTTCTTTATGGCAGCTCATTATGGTAGTTGATTGTAGCAAGCCAGTGCTCTCCTGCCTAGTCACATCACCTCTGCACTAAACAAATCCATTTCCCTTTTCCTCTCCTCATCTATCACATGCTCCATTCCCCTAACCATCTCAGCAGTATAGTACTAATGAGTATATCACTATAAAATAAAGATGATCAAAGACGAAAGAGAAAACTTAAAAATAAACAAAGTGGTCAAGGTAGTTCTAGGCACTGGTTGCACTGAAGAGCTAATGTAGTATTTTTCTGGGAGGAAAAAAAGAGTCAGTCACTTCAAATCTTTTTTCTGAAGGCAATCAGCCATGAAAAAACTAGGCATTAACTACCAGATTCTGGGCAGTATGCTCTCTCCCCTTTGCTGAAAAGCGTTGAACCTTCAATTTTGATATAAAGAACTTACTATTTTCTCCAGAAAATCTATATGGAGCTCAAATTCCTTGAAATATTAGGAAATTAGAATAATGATTTTCCTAATGGTGGTGTGGTTATAGATTATAGTAACTGCATTTCAAAATAGAACTTTTTCATCTGCTTCTTAAATTTGAAATACACATTTTTCAGGAAAGAAGTGGCAGAAAAATAAGAAGCTGATGAGGATCAAAGTAAACCCTTTCAATATGGGTGATTTACAAGATGAAAATTGTTTCTTTTCACTGGGCAAATTCTGACTTTTAATAACAAAACCAAAAACCCCAAGCCAGCCCTCCCAATGTCATGTTTCATGAAATAAGCATGAAATGTACCTTCCTCATGTTACCTGGCCTATTGCCTAGATTAGTGTTTGCTCTAAAGATGTAAATGCAAATTAAATTTTTAATGAAAATTAATTATTTCTTTGCATTATGCACACAGACCTGTGGCTCTGTTTTGAGATCAGATGACAGCAAGCCAATGAATAACAAAATCTATCAAGAACAGTAAAGAAAACTGTAGCCCCTTTATAAAATGGAAGTTTTAAATGACCCATTTAATGTTTTCTGAAATACGTGAAATATGGAAAAGGATATTAATTCCTTGAAGAAAGCTTGCAATAATGAAAGTATTATCTTCAGTTTATATTTTTTTTTCGAAATGCAAAGACTGATGCTTACTAATTGTAAGTGAATGCACATAGCCCCAAGAAGAGGTAAGCCATGACTTACCAGTCAACTCTACTGCATTATTCTCTATGATGAATGTAATATTAAAAGGCAGTAAGAACCACCACTCTGACACTGGAATTTTAGCAGCAGCAGCCACTGCACAATTTACTGTCTTGGCCATATTTTTCTTCTATGCTTTTTAGATTAATTTTAAAGGCAACTTTTCAGGGAAGTGGTTACGATTAGGAGTTTCCATAGATGCAAACATTTCAAAACCTAGCCAAACCTTTAAGTTACATATTTTCACAGAAGTGGGATCTAAATTTATTCATCCTGATTATTCAGAGAGTAAAACTAATAATCATAGATTGAGCCTTGAGAATTTATTTGGATTTTCACAGTCTATTGAAAATATAGGTATACTCCTGTTTTTGTGAATAGGACATATACTGGACATCTCTGGCAGTGAAATAGAGGAAATTGAATATCAAACCCTTTGCAAAATAGTGTAAAGTACAGTTTGTTTAACGTTCTTCTTATTTGTGTGATTTGGATGCATTACCAAAAATCACAAAAGCTAGGCCCTGAATATTTTCATCTAGAAAGACCCTGGTTCAGGGCAAGGGAAATTTTGCTTGGGGAATTAAGTCAGATATCAAGTCAATTTTCCAAAATAAATCTGGTTCTTTAAATCTCTGTGAAAATAAAGATACTTCCATTTTAGAAGGAAACAGAACTGTATAACATGCAGCATCGTAAATTGGAATTATATGGTGAAGTAGATATTTTTTCCTAGATATCTAGATTTTCTACTCTTTTATTATTTTAACACCTTTCTCTTTCAGTAAACAATTACACTTATGAAAACACACGATCACATTGAATGCTTCATCACAGTACGTTGATCACAGAACAGATTATTTCCTTCTCTCTGGTTGCTGGCAGTGAAATGCAAGTTGAATGTCAAGGCAAGCCACTGCTTTTACCAGTTTCCAGGTGCTGCACCAGAGACTCTGGGGTCGCTAGTCCTCAACTACCCTGTTTCTTAGCAATTCCCTACTTTCTGCTTCAGTTGGTCTTTTTTTGTTGTTGTTTTCTCTTTTGGTCACTGAATCACTTGTAAAGTAAATTGATGTTTAAGAACTGGTGGAGAACTCATGGATGTCCTCTAAAGCTTTTTGCATTGGTCCCAATAAGTTATTGAATGCTTATATGGATTGACCCATGAATTATCAAGAGTTCCTTAAAAGACCCTGGCAAAATATATTTTCTTTCAGTCAGGTTGCACTCTTCAAATAAGATGTAATTTTCTGACAGTTTAATGTAAAAAATTCTTTATTTTTTCAACAAAAATGCAGAAATTCACTCATAAGACTTGACCTGAATGCAATTAAAAATTTTGATTTAAGATTACTAATTGCTTTATGACTCAAAACTCGCTATGAAAACACTGCAAAAACAAGTTGCGGTTTTCTTCGTTTGGTTTTGGGGTTTTTGCTTTTTTCCTCCGGCATTTATACACTGTGAGAAATAAACAGCTGGGGTAAGCAGCAGGCTTTTCAATATGTTTTATTTATTTATACACAGAACTTTAAGCATATGTCATATTGATGGCATTTACATCATAATGTATGTTGTTCCCTATAGCTGTGCAAATTCATCAAAATTGTCTGAATATCTACAGAATGCTAAGGGAGGAACAGCTTACCAAACTTTTTTCCATCTGGTTCTTATCCCGCAGGCTCAGCTTTTCTGCATAAAGCGCTCAGAGGAGGAAATATATGTTTTAAAATGTAATAGTCTGCCTCTGAAAGAAAGTGGTTGCTTTCCTCAGTTCAAAGGAAAGAAGAAATAGACATAGGAATTTAGTTTGTTCCAGGCTTGAGAACAAAAATAATAGAAGGGAAGCATCCACGGTAAGAACTAAGAGGATTATATCTAGGTTAAATAAATTACATTAGAAAATGTGGGTTTGTATGACAGCTTCTACAACAAATACACCTTTTCACTTGTACAATTCCACTTAAATTTATATGTATTTGACAGAGTTACTGATGCAGAAATTCTGTACTTTAGATTTATGCTAACATTTTAAGACTTTGTCCTTCACCGAATGGTGTCTAAGATGCTAATGCTTATGTACATTGTCCCGGTTTGGACAGGTATTTACCAAGAAAGGCGGGAGCCTCCCTTGCAATGAGAAATGTGAACCCCCCCTTCCCTCCGAATTAATAATATTTCGAAATCAAAGGGCTCTCAGGCAAAGATAGGGAATAGGAATAACAGATCTTTACTAAGTATTTGTATGAGGTAAACAGGCAACAGCTGTAACAGCAACAACAAAACCAGACCAGAGAACCCACTGTCGGTGGCCACGTGGTCCGGCCGGGACAGGGAGAAATGAGTTCAGATCTCGGGATCCCCAAGTGAAAAGAGTTCCCGGGACGCCTCGGCAGGCGGGGTGGAGGTGCGAGCTGGCACGGCTGGAACTCGGAGCGGCGCCGACGAAACGGCGGGGCCGGCGCGGCGGCGGCCACGCGGTTCGGCCGGGACTGGAGAAAGGCGGGCTCAGGATCTCGGGATCCCCAGGTGAAAAGAGTTCCCCTCTCAGCGAGACACCAACGGGACACGAACCTCTGCGGCCGCAGCAGGAGAAACAGGCTGGGCTGGAACTGCAGTGATGAGCGAGCTCCTCTCCCCCGGTCACAGCCACCCGTCCCCCTCCCAAAGCCGAGAGCAGCCGCAGCCTGAGGGCGAGGTCGGGGCTCCGGAAGGCCAAGCCTGCGAGCGGGACCGGGCTGTGTCCCAGCCCCCACCAGCTCCACCCGCCGCGGGGTCTCTGTCCCTTCCTGAGAAACCCCCAGACAGGGAGGGGCCGCACCCACATGTCCACCAGGCTCAGCCATTGTCTTCCTTAAGTAGCATTTTTAAAGAGGAAAAAAATTCTCTAAAAAACGTCGACATACATCCATAGTCTGAGATATAATATCAGGAAAAATTATCCAGGGGCTTTTCTTGGTAGATAGGAATGTAGTCAGTGCATGAATACTTCTCTCACAAGTTCCAGGCCTGTTAGCTGTTCTATCGAGGCTATGTGTCTCAATATGGAAAACTGTCTACCCACCCAAATTAGAATAAGCAAGTACTGATTTCTCTGTCATTGTTACAGTGTCTGATGATATCCACCAAACCTTTCTGCTTGATTTTTTGGGTCCAGGTTAAGCCTGCTCCATGTCTACCCAGATAAAATAAACCTCAATAAAAACTGAGTAAGTTCAAAAAAGTAAATGTTTTCCATGTTCAAACCATAATTTATCCAAATCCAGTGTTGTATTGATTATTTGCTCTAGAAGATTCATGAAGATCTGCCTTCTGCGCATTGTTCTGGACAGTGAGTGGAAATTTATGGTCCATTTAGTGGGATGTCTCCAAAGATAGAAAAATTAGCTCTACATGACTAAATGACTGCACTAAATGAATAAGATGTTTTCTTTAAAGTAATAGACATACTTGAAATATACTTTACATAGCAGCATAATACTATCCGCTATTTGTTTCATTGCGTAAACACCACAGCAGTAATGGTCCACTATCTACTGCAAACCATGGGCACAAAATAGTCAGGAAAATGGAGCCAGGGAGTAGCACTGTAACCATGGCAACAGTTGTGTCTTGCACATGCAGAGTGGCTTCAGGAGACAGGTGCCTTTGGACTCAGGGGGATACACTGTCCCAAAACCAATGACTCCCTTGCTTTTTCCCAGCACTCCCAGAGGAGTGATGGTGCCTTTCGTTGAGAAAAATAAGACAAGTATGAAAAATGACAGGTGAAATGGAAACCTAGATAAGATAGAATCTTGACTTTATTCCCAATAGATAAAATGTATTTATTTATTGACAATGTAAAGTTTTTCAAGACTGAAGATAGCATATACCCTTTTTATTCTGCGTAGCCTGGAACCATGAATCTTCTTAAAATATATGTTATCTTCTCAGTATAAGTTAGTTTTGTGATATGCCTACCACCTAAGCTGTAAATAACTGGTGTTAAAAAAAAAAAAAATCCCACAGTAACCTTTAGAAAACATACAAATTCTAAAACATCTTGATTTCTGAATTTATGACAGAATTTTCTGTGCCTCCAGCAGTAATTTCAAGAGTATCTACTTTTTACATTACTCACTCACTGTTCATATTAATATTGTCCAAAAAAAGGAAAATTACAGAAAAAATTTTGGGTTTGATTACAGGTATGGCACTTGAAGTTTTCTTCCTTGGGCAATGGTATCCAAAATTATGTGCTTATCTTGTTAAGAATTCACGAGCTCAGTGGGAAAGCTGAAAACAAACATACCATTTTATCCTTGGAAAGGCCGTTAATAAGCTGGAAGAATTTATTTTTATCATTCCCAAATCATTCTTTGTTCTCTACCTCATGTTTATTTCTGCAAAAAATAAAAAGAAAGAACTCCAGTTTCAAAACCATCTAGCAAAGTAGAGAACAAAATGCCAGCAGCCAGAGGAAATATACTGAGTCCTTCAGCTCACTCAGAGTCCTACAGTGATGTAGATGACTCGAGTCCCTTCACTGATATGAAAGGGTACAAAGAAATTCAGACATAATATGAAAATACATGTATGCTATAATTCAGCATCATCATCAGAAAATTATCATGAAATTGACTTCTTTAATGAAAATGGGTCTGTATGCTTCCATTTAATAGAAACAAGAAGATATTACTGGATCCGGTAATGCTGGAGAAATGGGAAAATGCTGGCATGTGAATTTTTCTGTTCATAAATGCAAGAAAGCATCCAGTGGAGAGAAAAAAAAAATGATATTCATATATTAAATTCTAAATATATCAAAAGAATTATCAGTGCTCCTGTCTATATTGCTCAGCAAAAACATTTTTGCACTCTCCAACGGTAGAAATGAATCACAGAAGGATTAACGAATAATAGATAAAAGCTAAAATGAAGAATAAATAAATAAACAGGTCTGAATGCAGTTTACATAATGTATAACATAGAAAACGATAGTTATTCCCACTCAGAATACTGCATTTTATTGTGGAACTTAAATAGTTTTATTCAAATAATAGAAATAAAATGATTGTATCGGAGACTTGATAAAGACTGCCATATAAAAAGCAAATAAAATGATGGAATAGTTTTATTTGAAACAGGACAGCAAAGAAGAAAAAAAATTAGACAATTTCAAGAACATAAATGGAATCTTGGTCTCCTAGAATATTAATAGTAAAACTTTTCAGTTAAGCTCATCCTTCAGAACTTTTTTTTTAAAAATATATGCTGTGTCACATAATTATTTCATAGAACTTTCTATCAGAAAATTTCATTAGACCAACAAAATTTCATCGTATATGTGTACCACTGAAACACATACTATATTAAAATGTCCATGTTTATACAATACTGAGTGAAATCTACATTCCCTGAATTTCTATGATTCAAGTTGTGCCTTGCCTTCTGATTATCAGAGAAGCAACTTCAACTAAGTTCAACTATAGATGCCTATTGTGAATTTCCTACGCCTTTCCCAGAAGTAAATCTTGCAGACTGTAAAAAGACACAAAGTCATGAAAAACAGTGCTTACTCCAAATAACAATTGCTACTCTATTTTATTTTATTAATTAATTGTTATAGGTAAATTATGTCCATTCAAACATAATTTTAATTTAAAAATGCACTTTTGTTGACATCTAGATGCTACATAAAATTACCTGAATCTTGCTCTGTTGTGCATTTGAACAAAGCAAAAATCAAGATAAAATCAAAATCAATTTACTTTGGTTTTCAGCATTAATTTCATTTTACTGTTATTATAACAATTTTACAACTGTTTGAGGTAAAAACGAAAGATATGAAAGATCTTCCTTCTGGTCTAAAAAAAAAAAAAAAAAGAGAAACAAAAAACCCAGATTCAATATTTTTTAAATTGCCAGACATTTAAAATGGTAAATGTTTTTAGTAGGTATTTGTTGCCATTTCTCACTGCACATTTACTCAACTGCACTGTAGGATAACCACCATAGGTGAAATTATCAGAAGTAAGCAAGGAACTTCTCAAGTGCTTTTTCCCATTAGGGCATTTAGATATCCATGCAGCATTTTGTTTTTTCTAGTCCCTAAAGAAAGCCATTGCTTCTTGTTTCTGTGGCAATAGACTAGGGGAAAATATTTGTTTTGGCTGTAGGGATTCTACAGAAATGATTCAACAGTAGCCAGGAAGCAGTTAAGCTTCTTCAGAGGCATGAAAATTAAGTGCAATCATACCTTGATTTAGTTTGTGGAATTTTAACCAAGGACTCCACACAAATCCCAGAGGTACCCCACTGCTTTAATTGTTTAATTATTATTTGTGATATGAAACAGATGCTTTTCTTGGTGACCTCATCTACCTGAATATCACTTTAAAACATATGCTAAGTGACCACCTTGCAATTAGGTCAGATGATTAAGAAGACAGCCAGATGGTTGTTTAATCTAACTGAATACTGTTAGGAGATTTTTTTTTTTTAAAGTACATTTAGTAACACTTCCAATTTTACATATTATGCTATTTCAAAGTCTGGCCAGTATCCTATTGGTGTCAATGGATTTTCAGTGCACCAGGAGAGGATTAATAATAGTTTATCTATAGTAGTTCCTGTCTGATATGAATGTTATTTTCCTTTTTTTTCATTTTTTCATGGTGGTGGAAAAGAACAGCTCTAAGAAAAATTAATATATTGATACATTATTTTAGAAAACTAATGAGCAAAGTTCATCTCCTTGAGCATATGAGAATAATAAATATTCTGTTTTTTCAATGCCAATGAAGCTTATTACTCACATGAACATTCTAGAGCTACCAATCCTACAGGTTGAAAAAATCATTACTCAGACTGTATCATGAGGTTTGTCTCAAAATTAGGAAGTTAAAAAATTATTTTCAAATATTTGTCAAGGGATTTTTGGTTTGATTTGGTATGTTTGTTTGATTTATTTTTTTTATGTAGGCATTAATTTTGTATGGCTTTCAATCTGAAATCCATTCTTAAATAGTCCCATATAGATTCAAGTTTTCATCACTGTTTTCGTTACTTGGTTTACTCTTTCTTTACCTGTGAACTTGTTGCTTTTGTATTTCTTTCAGAGTTGCTCATGATTACTCAAGACTCAAAAGGGCTGTTTAAGTTGACTGACATAACCCATTGGTTCAGGGAGGTTTTGAGAACTTTCCGTCTCTATCTGGCATTTCCAAATGTGCAGCTGAGAAATTTACAGGAACTCCAGACAACCTGGAACTTCTCTGGAAACAGCAAATATGAATGTGATTGATGCAATCACATATTATATAAGTAACATACAATTGCTCTGTCCATTTGCAGTGTGATCAGCATTTCCTGAACCAAGCACTAGAGCTGCCATTCTTGAATAGGATCTACAGGCATGTGTGTCCAAATGAATCAGAATTTACAGAACATACACTCACTCCATTACACCCATGTACCTCTATCTGCTGAGGTATTCCAGTATACCTATATTTTAGCACTCTTATGACTTTACTGTGAAAACCATGGGGTGAAAAAGTAAAAGAAATATTGACTTTAATATGGTAATGCATTTTCCCTCTTTTCAATAAAAGTAGACAAATGAAGTCATTATACTAGCTTTTTTTTTTTAAACCAATTCCCCTCTCTTTCTGATCTACCAATAATATAGTTTTGTCCTAATATGTAAGTAGAAGCCTGAACCTGTGAAGCAGAAATTGTCTCATTGTTAATCAAAGCTGTGGTTTAATATGATTTAGGTCAAGGAAATAAACCTTCTCTGTGCATCTTGATTGCTGGTACTGACATCACCACTTTTATTACTTTCACTGCTTTGGAAACCAATTGACATTCAGTTCAGAAATAACTCTGTTTGCTCAGCCAAACTGACTTCAATGCTCTCTCTGTGAGCTGACAGCTGGCTTGCAACAGATGATGAGTAATCAGCTGATCGTGTCTGAAAACAGAACCATCCACCTGGAACCATCTTAAATTCACATTTCTATTGCATTTGGAATAGTTATGGAGGCCTCAAGAATTGATATAATATTGTCATATTTCTGTTCAATACTAGCTTTTGCAAAATTGGTTTCTTCCAGATGAATTTACATAGCTGAGTTTACCTGTGCATATATGTGAAATTCTTCTCTAGTTCTGTAAATTAAGCATTCACACCATCTTTGATATCCACAGAAAATGTTTCCTCAGACTGAAGTAAAATTAAGATAGTTCAGAGATTAAAATAATGAGATATTAATGTCTCTACATTCAAATTAAAAAATCTTCTTGTAGGCTTCAGTAACCAACCCAATCATTTGCTCTCAGGATTTTTTAATCATCTTTCACCATGACCTCCATAACTGTAAATCTTGGTGATATAGGTATAAATATTTATGCCTTAGCCATAGAAATGCTCACATTGAATACTTTTTTGTAAGAGTTGTACACATAAAATGGAGAAATTACTAGCTTATTTCACTTGTTGAAATATCAAATGACAAATGGAATAACAAGCTTTTCGTTCTGTGAGACTGTTGCTCAGTGTTTGTGGTCATATTGCTGCAGCTTATGTCTAGTCACAGGTTCAGAAAAAGTAGCAGCTGAAGATCAGCATCCATATATATCCTGTGTGATACAACAAGGATCCTTGGACATGACTGAAGTTAGGGAGGAGAAGCTTACAGAAAAATGAATTCTCTGATCTTCAATTATCCAAGGACATTATGACTGAAGTAATGACATTATTGATATGACATTGATCAGAGGGTTTAAACACAGGCTATTATAGTATATGCCACCAGGGTCCTATGTACAGTCTCTCCTGGTAAATAACCAGTAGGAAAGTGAAGGAGCCTTTCTAGAAAATCTAACTGGAGGTTACATCACAGGTAGACTTTGTAACTGATTTTTATCAGGAAGTAAAAAGCTTTATGGAAAGGATTTCTCTGAGAGGACAGACACATGGCTGCTAGTAAAGGAATTAATTATTTATATCTGAAATTTTCAGATAAGATCTTTCATCACAGTGTTTTAAAGGACTTGGGGGAAAAAAAACAAACACCAAAAAGCAAAGAAACAAACAAACAAACCCCAAACAAAAACTCCAACAGCCAAACCCAGTCTTTTATTGCCTGTATATTTGATTCTTAGTAGTTACCATTCGTTCCCTTTGGTGTTATACTTCATTTAGAGTAATGAGGTCTTATGGCACGGCAACTTTATCAACATTTAAAAGTACCTGATTAAAGAATAAGCAGCCAGGCTCTTTACAGTGGTATTGACTGACAGTACAAATGACAGTAATCACAAACTGAAATACTTTAAAGCATGGGAAAGTTATTTTGTAGAGTGGTCAAACACAGATTATTCAGTGTGACTGTGAGGTTTCCATCCTTGGAGACATAAAAAGGTAGCTGGACCCTGTCCTGAGCTGGATTAGACAGTCTTCAGAAGTCCCTGCCAACTTTATCACTGACTCTGTGGCTATTAGGGAATGACCTATGCTTTGGAGGAAGTTGTCATTTTCCTGGGAAGCAAGCAGGTGTGCTCATGAAGACAAGCTTGTAGGGGATTGTAGGATGTCAAGAGCAGAAGACATGAGACAGAAGGGTCAGCATCTCACAGGGGACACGTGAAAGAGGAGAAGATAGTGAGTGGCCAGTAGCCAGGTCTCAAGGACATGGAAAAGGAAATTTCATGGAGTATAATTATTGGTACTCTGGGCTTGGTTTCGTTGTTATAAATAAACCTACACATTTCATTTTAATGAAATCATCACAGAGATGATTTTTTTATAGTTGTTCACTTTCAGATTTATATAATCATATATTTAAATTCAAGCTGCTTGTGCAACAGCTACATTATGTAGTCTAATCAACTCTTCAGACATGCATATCATCATCCATACATTACAAACACAAAACTGCTTGCTTTCTGTTCATGACCATCTTTTTTATTGTTGCTTTATCCATTATCATTGCATGTCATACACAGAAGCTTTCTCAAAAATATCCCATGAGATTTTAGAATTTTGAATTTTTCTTTTCTCTTTTTTCAGTCACTTTGAAAAAACAGGATGTGTTTTGCATGCAAACAAAGCTGGAAAATGTCTCAATCAACCTCTATAATCAAGGGTGTGTGTTTTGCTTGTTCAGTGCAATGGCCTCACAGTGATAGCAGCTAATATTCACTGCTCATTTTTTTAGCGTTTTCCTATTTTTTGACTGATTTGAGAGCAGATTAAAATTTAGTCTGTCATCAGCATACACTGCAGTATTTTGAAGAATACAAACTGTTTTGTAGTGACAGTGGAGAAGCTTTGCTCTCCCTCAGATTTATCTCAGTGCTTTTTTAGGGAGCGAATCCCAACTGTGTGAAAACTTCCTTTTTCTACTTAGTGTAGGAGAGTAGATTGCACTTAAGAGCTGAACACAGAGAGGAAACAAAGTGTGCTTTCACAATCTCTGGAATATAGGTAATCACTGTAATGTGACAAAATGGTATGAAGAGTATGAGCAGAAAAAAAAGTCATCTTTTCCAAAGACATATTCAGGCAAGAATGTAAATTGGATCTGATGACAAATCTCAGAAACAGGAATACTGTAAGAAACAAGCATTATGTCCTTGCTATGGGCAGTACCAGAGAGTGCTCAGCACTGGAGCTGCACAGGGTAGACTCCAAAGTATGGCATCTCCTTTCTAGAACAGACACACTTTACCTGTGTTTGTTACTGCTATAAAAATAGTACAAGATTACAGAATTAAAAATGCATACACATGGAAGAAAAAAAGCTGAAAATAGCTAAAAGCAATTAGCAACTGCCTTTGTTTGATATGGCCATGGTCAGCCTTCAGCAGTAGCTCCAAATGGGGCAGAATATTATATCTCTTAGTCAGAAAAGCAATTGCCTCTCACTCTGCTGTCTCAGAGAACCACAGATGTTTCTCCTTCGTTTTATGCAGATACTTGGATAATCATATTGCCATTAAAAAATAAAATAAAACCAAAAAAATTGCAGTAGATGGCTCTGTACTTTCCAAAAATCATCGAATTCAAATCACTGTCTTTTGAAGAAGAGTTAGTATCATAAGATCATTTTGTCTAGCTTCTTTACTCAGACTCTTCTTTTTCTTTCTTAAGAGTTGAAAAGAAAATGGGTGAAAGGTGCAAAGAGGATGAAAGAAGTGAAGAAAAGAGGTGCCCTTACAGAAAAGTTAATCTCAGCAGGAAGATGGGGTGGGACTGAATCATGAGCACAGAGATCTTTCTGAGAGGAAGAGGACCACACTTGAGCTTTTCTCAGGTTAAAAAAAAAAAAAAAAGAAAGAAAAAGAAAAAAGTAAAATACAGGGAGAAACTTAACTGGTTCTAACCAGCAAAGGGGAGCAGAAAAGAGAAAGACAAGGATGTCAAGCATCTGGGGATGTCAAGAAACTAAGGATAACAAGTTGCAAGTTAACAGAGGAGCTCACCTTACCTAGAGCAGTCACCTTCAGTGTCCTACCCAGTATGAATCTGCTTTCCCCTCCCAATAATGGCTCTCTTGCCTGTTCCTGTCAAAACTGTGAGTACAGCTTTGAAATAAGGCTATTCTTCATTTTTTCTTCCAAATTCATGTAAGCAACTCTCTTTCACCTTTAAAACCATCAGTCCTGATCCCGTTTCCTGTTTTATCCAGCACTAAATCTCTTTCCTTACAACTTTAGAATTACTGAAATATATAGGAAATCATATATTTATTCATTAGCCTGGATATGCTACTTTGAAGTGTATTCTTCAAGGCTTAATTTACTGTATCTGAGTACATGCATATGGATCCTTTAAATTGCAATATGTACAGGAAAACAATTGTATGGATTATAATTTCTATTCCTGTAAATTCTTTTTATAAAATTCTTTGCAGAATTTTTACACTTTTAACTTTGTTCTAGGATTTGGAAGTTAGCAAGCATTATACTCCCTCAGTGTCTGTAATATTTAACTTATAAGTGCAGTATTGTTGCAGTCTAAATACTTCTTATTTTAATAGAATATATATATTTAATAAAATATAATAGTTTTAATACTAAAAACTACAGGTTTTTAATGAAACTTAAGCAAACTTTTTTCTGTTTGTCACATTATGTCAGATGATGTGTGTTTTTTATGCGAGATCCATGAGGAGCACACAACTATTTACAGTATGCAAATAATATGTAAATATGCCCTTGTTTTCTGACAGAATCATTGATGCTCAAGGATATCCTGCCTTCCCCAAATGAGATGCAAGGAATGAAAAATTCTCTCAAGTTCAGCAACTGCCAAACTCCTCGTCTAGTACAGCAGTGTCTAGCTTTCCTGGCCCTGCAAGCTGCATACCAAAACCCCTGCATGTCTGAAAAGCACAAGACATTTATTCTGTAACTAAGAAGGGCAGAGAGGTCCCTGTGAGTGGTTCAAAGGTAGAAGAGAACAAAAGACTGAGGAGACCTCCCTAGGAGATCTCACTGTTCTATTACTGGAGGGAGGATGGATGCACACCTTGATCATTGAATGACCTTTTGATTTCAGCTTCAAAAGAGTTTCGTGTCTCCACATAGTCAGGGATTTCAATCAGGCAGAAGCACAGGTGCTGCATGCTATACACTCCTGCCATGGAAGCCTCACTTGAACTTACATACTGCTCTTGATCCTTTTCCAGGGGTAAGACTTAAATGAAAGAGGTAATTACATGGCCAGCGAGCCAGCAGGTGCCAGATATTTTTAAAATAAAATTTAAAGAGAAAAGATACCATAATTTTAACAGTAAGGTTTACTTATCACAGGTTTTGTCTTTTAGACCCCAATTATACAGGCAAAAGGTAAATAGCAATAGCATTATAAGTAAAAGAGTATAATTTTGAACAAACACTAGTGACATCAAATTTTCAATGTCCATAAGGAAATCTGGAAGACAGGTTGTGACTCTTCCACGTTTATAAAAGCAGTAATGTATAGAGTTCATGAAGTGTCCATGACATACTATTCTTTCTGACTTACAATTAAGAATGCAGGAAATATGAGTTTATAGGTTAGGGACCAGATCCTGGGCTTGTATAGCATTGCTAAAGTTAACAGAAGCCAGCTCATTAACCTCCCCAGGGGTTCTTGTGCTAAATATTATATGAGCTGCTTTATGTGTTCATCTTCTGTCTCACATACCTCATACAAAGGAAATGTAAGCAGTTTCTTTTTCAGAGTGTACTCAATATTTTATGTGTTGAACAGAGACACTCAGTTTCTTCACTTTTCTCAATCTTTTATTTTTTAATATAGCATCATTTGAAATAACAGGTGATATGGAGAGTGGCTATATCTTTAAAAGCTGCTTCTTTGTTTCAGCAGCCACATATTACTTTAGATTATATCAGCAATATTTTGGACATCACTTCCAAAACTCTGTTTCAACCGTAAGACAAAATGCAATTATTTTGCTGACATAAATAAAGGTGCAGTAATTATTAACTACTTATTTTCACAATGAATTGTGTATAAAGATATTTATTCATTCATCTTACTCAATTATTAGTCTGTATTCTATTCAATTTCCACCTAGAAACTACATGGAAGCTGTCTCTCAAATGTGCATGCGATTTGACTGTGGTGTTCCAAAAAATGCTGCACGCTGAGCAATGCCCTGATTACTGCAGTCTCTTACTATGCTAAATGCACACTTGTCTTGGGTCAGCTGTGCACTAGAACTGCCTGCAGCCTGCAAAATGTGAATCCACAACACATTTCTGTATAACAGACTCAGCTGAACCAGGTACACACCCAAATTCAGTGGTTATTCATCTCAGTTGCACACCAGATTTGGGGAAAAAGAGATGGGTACAAACAACCCACCCAGCTACTACCACCATCCTAGTTGAGGAAACACTGGAGAAATATTCTCTGGGTTGTTCCATCTAATTCTTACTTCTTCATTTCCCTTCCTCAATATACTTAATTGATAAAGAAGATTCAATTCAATTTAATCTCCACTTACATTTTCTTAGCTGCTTCATATATTTTCTTTTCCTACAAACTTAATATACTAGTGCTTTGCTATCCACAATACTGGCTTTGCTCCTCAGAATCACAGAATGGATTAAGGTTTGAAGGGATGGCAGTGAGTAATTCCAATCTCTGTGCTCAACAGGGTCATCCTAGAGGACATCAGATAGGATTGCATTGAGGCGGCTCTTGAATATCTCCAGTGAAGGAGACTCCACAGCCTTCCTGGGCAATCTGTTCAGTGCTTGGTCATCTGCACAGTAAAGAAATTCTTCCTCACATTCAGATGGAACTTCCCGTGCATCTGTTTCTGCCAATTGCCTTTTGTTCTATTGCTCAGCGCCACAGAGCAGAGCCTGGATCCATGCTCTTGGCACCCTCCCTTCAGATACTGGTAGACATTGATGATGTCCCTTCTCAGTCCTCTCTAGTTCTAGAGACTGAACAGGCCCCTCTCTCAACCTTTCCTCATAAGAGAGATGCCCTACACCCCTGGTCATCTTTGTTACCCTCCTCTGGACCTCCTCCAGGAGCTTCCACTCTTGTACTGAGGAGCCTGGAACTGGACACACCAGAGCTGAGCAGAAGAACAGGATCGCCTCCCTCGACCTGCTGTCAATGTTCTTCCTAATGCACCCTAGGATACCATTGATCTCTTTGGCTACAGGGGCACTGCTGGCTCATGGACAACTCGTTGTCCACCAGGACCCCCAGGTTCTTCTCTGCAGAGCTGCTTTCCAGCAGTTTGGCCCCTAACTTGTCCTGCTGCTTGGGGTTATTCTTCTCCAGGGGCAAGACACTGAACTTGGCCTTGCTGAATTTCAGAAAGCTCCACTCTGCTCTCTCCAACCTGTCGAGGTCTCTCTGAGGGGTGCACAGCCCTCTGGGGTATCAGCCACTCCTCCCAGCTTTGTGCCATCAGTGAACGTGCTGGAGAGGTCTCTGCCCCTTCATCCAAGTCACTGATGAATAAGTTAAACAATGCTTGTCCCAGTATTGAACCGTAGGGGACACCACCAGTGGCAGGGCTCCAACTAAATACTGTGCCGTTGATCACAACCCTCTGGGATTTGCTGTTCAGGCAATTCTCAATCCACCTCCTGTCCACTCATCCAGTTCACATGTCTTGAGTTTGCCTGTGAGAATATTGTGAGAGACAGTGTCAAAAGCCTTGCTGAGATTGAGGTAGAAAATATCCACTGCTCTCCCCTCATCCATCCAGGTAGTCGTTTCATTGTAGAAGGTCCTCAGGTTGGTCAAGCATGATTTACCTTTTGTGAATCCATGCTGACTGCTTCTGATCACCTTCTTGTCATCTATTTGGATAGAGATGGCATCCAGAATGAGGCGTTTGATCATCTTTTCAGGGATTGAGGTGAGGCTGACTGGCTGGTAGTTCCCTCCTTGTCTTTTTTTGTCTTTTTTGCATTCTTCTAGTCCTCAGGCAACTCTCCTTATCACCATAACCATTCAAAGCTCCTCAGTAACAAAATCATCTCCATATTATTAACCCTGTGTCCAGCACAAATCCAAAACACAGCCCTGCACTAGTCTCTGTGAAGAAAATTAACTCTATTTCAGCCAATACCAGCACAGAGCTTTAAGAGCCCTTTTGGACAAGGCACTGCAATTTGCCCCTTCTGCAAGGTGAAATACCTATGCAACCTGCTGGCTGTTGTGCAACTTTCAAAGAGACAATTCAGTACCACCCTGCCACTGGAGTGTTATAATTGTCCATTATGTTGTAGAGGAGTTTACAGACAGGATTAATTTACTTTCCATTTAATCTGCTTCTCTAACCTCTTAAAAAGAAATTAACAAAAAAGATCTCAGTGTTTAATGAAAAAGATGAAGTATGAGCTTTGTCACAGATCTATAAGCCTTTCAATTTTTTTTATTATATGTCTAGGAAGAAAACGTATAAACTTCCTTTTTATACCACATTCCATTTCCATATAAATTTACACAGCATGCAGTAAATCAGCTTAAAGATAAACTGTTAATATACTTTGCTTGCAAAGGGCAGACCATTAACAGAAAGTTTACTTTAGGCCTTTAAAATTCTTTTCCTGTCTTCTGCTCTCTCTGGCTCTATGACCTCAGGGGATGTAATCCCTTAAAATGCAGCTCATCTTCAATTAGCAGAGAGAACATATGTACGTTCTTCACTGAAATCCCCAGGTATCATGCAATGCAGTTCACTTCAGATTTTGCAGTTAATTAAAGCCTCATACAACTTTTCTGATTCTCCAGCTGGCACTGGAGAGTTTTAAAGCTTAGACCATTTTAGCTATTACTCTGCTGAAAAGTTTACTAATAAACATAAATGTTCATGTGCCTTTCTTGCTGACCAACATGCTGTAATGGGAAGTTTATAAACACTGATCTCCTTCTACAAAGAGGATGAGGAGAAACTGAGGTGGCTGGAGGGACCAGAATTTGAATTGCCTGCATAAAAATAATCCCCCATAAAGACCAGAATTCTTTGAGAAAACATATCTTGAAAATTGGCAAATGACATGGAGAAGAGCTTAGAAAACATTTCCATGTTATAGCCTTGAAAACTAGTAAGGAAAAAGTCACCTATTCTGAATAATAAGCTTAGATCTTGTAGTAGACAGATGTAGCTTGCTCATATGAGAATAAATACCATGCTTTTTGAAGGAAATAAATCACATTGTTTTCTCTCCAATTCCTTTCAACAGTCACTAAATTTGCAGTATGTTTTCAAATCCTTCTGTTTTATTTAGTGTCCTGTGTAAGGAATATGTATATAATAGTTGCCTGACAGATGGTTTGTTCTCATAGGATGAAGATTCAGTACTAATTTTTTTTTGTTTTAGTTAACCCTGTTTCTCTTCAGAGTAGTAATATTGATCTTTGTTTTACAATGTTCCAACCACCTTTTTAATCTTTCATCCTCTTTCCCTCTTCTGGTTACTACTTCTCTTTTCTCCACTTTTTTTTCCACCTTCCTTCAACAGCCTACTTTTATCTTTTTAACATTCATGCACTCCTCCTGAACTTTCACTGGACTGAAGGCCCTTGATCATGGCATAATCTCATGCTTCAAGAAGTTATTATCTGAAGATTGACTATAAAAATGTCACTGCACTGTTATTCTCCAATGCATCTCAATAAGGGGTTGATCTTATCAGATCAACAGGGCTTTTGTTACAAATGAAAATATTTTTATTCCTTATGTTTAAAAATATCAAGTAGGCCAGGATTGCAGACTCCAGTCTTTCAGAAATGAATTCTTTTATTTTATCTTTTTTTGATTGAAGTTCTTAACACATAAAGTTTTCCAGGCACATTTAGCGACTGAAGAACTTGTCGAAGACTTAAATCTTCATTCTTTTTTCTGATATTGTTAAATTGCACCCTTGATCCTTGTATACAAAACTGCTTTGAGATCAAAGAACATACAAAAATATAATTAAAAGCAGAATTAGAGCCCATGTCTCTTCTCACCAGAGTGGCTCCTGGGCCCATGAGGAACTTCTATGTTTTTTTAAATTAAAATGCAGTTGGGGAAACCATTAGAAAATTAGCTCAAACATAGAGTGCTCATGGGTATTTTGCTCATATCTATTGAGGTACCAACCTACAACAAGCTTTCTGCAAAGACCATGGGGACACAAGTCACCATCTGTCAGTGTCGGTTATAAAACAAGAGTTCTGCAAGAGGAATGTACACGGCAAAATAGATTTACAGTCTTACATATCCCACAAGATCCAGGGGCATATAAAGCTACACCTAACTTCATGTTCAGCCTCTTTTGAAGTTTAGAAAGCTTATGACAAAAGAATTAAGATGATTTTTTTATATTTGAAATATTTCTATTTGTGAAAGTGTCAATAATAATGTATTAATAATTATAATTATATAGGAGCAGGATGGTAATCTACATTAGCATTTCCCAACATTAACATTTTTCCCATGGTAAAAGGCATATAAAAGGATGTATGTTTCAGAAGCAATTTCTTTTTTGTCAACAGCATATACTTGACTACTTTGGGAACATTGTTCTCCATAATTTCTTCTCAGGTAAACCTGCTGTCTGAAAAATACCTTACCTTCCTAGGCATTATTTCTTGAACATTGTCTGGATATTCATTATTTTCACACTGTTTCTCTTATTCTAATTTAAAGTAGTTTATGATGATTATTTTCTTTTGGCTCCTGTCCCTTATTCATTCTCTTTCAGAAGAGAACTGCATGTATTTCTTTGATATATGAAGGGAATATGAAAAAGCTAAGAAAGATTCATGGCTAGAAATGTTGGATGATGTAAATCAGTGTATACCTATTAATTCCACTAGGTCTGTGCACATTTAACTTGACCTGTCTCTACATTTTCAATAACATGATCTCATTTCATATTCTAGATAGTTTCTCATTACATATGGTGGATTTGAATTTCTGTGGGTTTGTTTACTTTGTCTGTGGATTTCTTTGGAGTTGAGAGAGAAAAATTACATTATTCTATAAATTTGAAACTATTTAAATAAGAGCAACTCTTGCACAGAAAAAATGGCAGTGCTCTGTAATTTCCTCTTTTATGAAAGCTTATAGCTCTTGTATGTTATCACATAAATGAAATGACTTGTCCCACTACTGGTCACGGAAATCAAAGAAACAACTCTTTAATTTTATGATTGCTTCCTCTAGCAACCCAATGTAACTTGACAAAGCAAAGTAGAAATGTAGGTGAACTGTAAATATTCGCCCTTAACAAAATAACAAGCTTGTAACACAGGTGTTTCTACAATGTCAGGGGGAAAAAATTTAAACCACAAAACCTTAGATTTCCTGATAAAATTATACAGTAGTATAATTTCCTACAACTGCTTTGCCATACTTTGAGAATGCTGAGCACGTTTATTACAGATTCTCAGATAAGGGCTAGTAGGGAAGGAAGATAAAAATACCCCTAGGTACTGTATTTTTCATGAAAAAATGTGTATTTTTCTCCTCACTCACTTATAAAATTATTGTTGAGAAATGGGAAACTGCAAAAAAAAAAAATGTTACTTCTTTATCAGTCCTTGTAAAGATTCTCCCCATATAGGAAGCTGGAGAACTTACTATACAGTTTTTCCTATTAGTCATCTTTGATTTTTCCAGATTCTGGGGAAAAGATAAGATTTTTCTTTAAGAATACATTCAGAATTTCCTGCTTTGGAATTTCTTTAATAAAATCTAAATTAATAAAAAATGTTTTTAACTTGGTGGTAATACCAGATAATGTAATGGGCTAGATCTAAATGCTGCAAATAGTTTTGAGGTCTTGGTTTTTGGTTTTTTTTTTTTTTTTTTTTTTTTTGGTGTTATATATAAATTTTTTTTTTTTTAAAT
>VZRX01014367.1:0-10298 GCA_013398075.1 Notiomystis cincta
AGGAAGGAAGGAAGGAAAAGAAGATCTTGTTAGTGGCCCTCAGTGCTCTGCCCAGCAGCCCTTGAGAGATGCTGCATGAAGAGGAACATATGTATTTCATTATGAACTAGAAACGTGTTCACTGAGCTACATCCTACAATTTTTAAGCAAAGGTGCCTGATTCAGCCTATATGCAAGGAATGTGTCCCTTCTGCATCTTGCTTCACAGGAGCTGATAGGAGCTTAGTCAGTGGACCAGAAAGTGGGTTTCCCAGAGCTACAAAAATGCTGTTCAGCTGATGTGCAACCCATATTTTTGCTTCTCTTCCTCACAGTGGTTTTAGACAGTGTTAAATAATAGTATCTGACCCGAGAGAAATTTAGTATATTGATAGTGGGCTGCTTGCTCCAAAAATATGGACACTTTTGCTCTATCCACACATCCTCTTCCCTCCTGCATGTGCTCAGCAGCACCTTGGTGGATGTCACATACAAGAGAGTAAAGAAGAAACTCTGGATTCTTTCATATTTGTTTTTCCTATCAGGCTGGGAAACTTCAAAAAGAAGAGGATCAGATCTCAGCTGACTCTGCCAGTATTGGCCTCCCTCATACAGGGAGAAAGAAAAGCTCAGAACCATTAATAGTAACAGCTTCCCAATTTTCTACCCCAGGCACCAGTACAGCCAAGGGCAACCTGAGAGTTCACTGTCAGTCCTCTGTATTCTGTCACCAGTACTCAGGACACAGCTCTCACTCACTCTACTCCCAGCATAAATGTTTTGCATAGTTTCTGTTCAGCTTGTACTTCTCACTCAGGGCAAAGAACATGACTCAAGACTGCTCTCAAGGCAGCTGAGACCTTTTAACATGCTTGCCATTTTGTGGTTGGGTAACAGGCAAGGAAACATAGGAAACCACTGATTAAAAGCCAAACAAATTAGCAAAATAAGAAATGGCCTTTTACATCAAAAGCTGCAATTTTGATGAAATCCTACTGCCTGTGTGAAGGCTTCTGTGCTTGGGAGAAGAAAGCTTTTTCTATGCTCTAACCTCATGAAATACTACAATACTGAAGATTCCAAAGCCCTATGCACAGCAATTAAACCAATGCAGGTTACAAGACTAAAACGAGAGAGGCCAGAAGGAATGAAGTCCACATGCACAAGGGCAGTGTGGCAGCCACATCTAATGTGAACCCTTACTGCTCTCAACAGGGCCCACAAAGGGCTCAGAAAGAGCCCAGAGGGATCCCTCCCAAAACCAGCTGGGAACTTAGAGACAGAAGGACAGAAGTTTACTGATACCAACCTGCCATGGAGTAGGATACTGCGGTTCCTTCAGTAAGTACAAACACAAAAATGCATAGCAGACCCTAATAATCTGGTTTTGACTTCCCTTTCCACTGGGAAAATCACTGCACATTGAGGTGAGGTGGGCACAAGAGCATTTCTGTTTCTATGACATCCATGCTCTCCAGCATCACCAGCCAGGTCCGCAGGCATCTCTGCTGGAGATGATTGTTGGAGCACTGCATATGGGCACTACATCTGTTTGGATCCCCATTAATTGGTGGTGGCAACTGACAGTAAAGATCTCTGCACCCAGAAAGTAATCCACTAATCCACCTGTTCCTGCCACATGCTGCTTTGGTTTGGTTTATTTCTGCTTTTATATCTCATCCATGGAGCCCTTCAAAAACCATACATAAAATAGAGCTGCACATCCTAAAAGAGTTCATGAGTTCCCTCAGGGTTATACTCTTATCCCTACCTATGTTAACACTGGTGCCTCCTTAGGCTGAACACCCAAAACAATACCTGGGAGCATAAACCAAGAGCTGAGAGAAGGATATTCTGCTCTCCACAAACAGCAAGATTTAAACAAGTGCTGCTGCAGATTTAGATGCTTTAGACTCACAGACCGTTCCAATCCTCTGAAAAGACCAAGTTACAAGGTATCTTTCTGCTAGCAAACACAGGAAAAATATCTTATTGTACCCCTTGAGGATTTTATGGCAACCTACTACCCCTGATACAATTGTGTTTTCAGTGAAGAAACAACTATTTCTTCAGAACCAGTCATATTTACCACTGTGAAACAGTGCTGAAAGCTCAAAGAGTGATTCCAGCACACTCCTCTCACCCTCCAGCTCCATCCCCTTGGGCATCTGTCTTGCAGTGACAATTGCTGGTGGAGGGAAGCATGGGAATGCATTAATCATAAACAGGCTCTTCTTCAACACCTGAGAAAGGCAGCATTTCTCCACCATAAGTCAATTAGGGAGGCCAAGCTGGGCACTGGCAAAATTTACAGATGGAACAGCTCAATTCTCAGCCATCATCATCATTATTTATTGATATTACACAGCACCTAAATGCTACCAACTCAGGGCAGAACCCCAGTACATGTCTTGCTCGTTCACATGCAGGAGGAAGACAGCTCTTTCCCTGTGGCACTTTCAGTCCAGGGGCCAGACCAGAGACAGTAACAGTGATTTTAAAAAGTGTTTTCACAGAGTGTAGCTTGCCACCTGCTAAAACTGAACACACTGGCCAGTAGACATGGGCCTACTGCTCTACAGGAGTAAGGACATATCACAGGGGTGGGTGCTTCCAAATGCACTGCTGCTACACTCATGCAGCTTTACTGTGCCTCCAGTGACAAATGGAGAAAAAAAACATTAAATACATTTACTTCATCTACTAGAACAAACTTTTAACAATGTTGTTGCACAGAAACCACAAAAAAATAGCTTTTTTGCTAATAAACAAATTATTTAAGTGTTTTTATGACTTCTCTTTAAAAAAGAAAAATACAAATGTATTTACTGTTCTGCGATTTTCTTTTTAGGAAAACAGATAATCATGAGGACATCAGAGCAATTAGAAGGATGCAGAAATAAACAATAATCTCTGTGTGAAAGTACATTTCTAAAAATGTGTCTCTTAGATACACAATAGACAGGTACTAATATATCTAGGTACTGTCCTATCCAGATGGTGCAATTAAAGAGCTAGTAAAAGTGAGCTATGAAATAAAACTTATAAGGTTGAAATAAATGTTATTCAGAGAAATAAATATTAGTCTACAAGAGTAGAAAAAGTACAAACACTGAGAAAGAAGCATAGTTGCTTCATTAAACTGCTAAACAAAGGCAGAAAAATAATATTAAATACAGGTTAAGTTTCACTGATACTGTTTTTAGTCACATCGTCTTAAGACTGCTCAATAATCTTGAAGTGCCAGAGTCAAGGCATTTAAATTAAACTGGACTAAACATTGAAAGGAGCCCTGGTCAAAACAAACATCAGAACAAGCAGACAAGTTTGCATGACTGCTGAGAGTCTTTTCTTCTGCAAATCCTGGGCTGTACTGTGAAACAGTCAAAGGAACAAATAAATCACAGATGTGATTTCTTTTAGGTGTTATGGTGATAACCATTGCTTTAATACCAAAGTGCAAAGCTAATTTTAAGGCAAAAGCCATCCTAAGAGATAGAGAAGTACTATTATACTCACCTTGCAGGTAGGAAACTGCAAATCACCTGTGTAAGGCAAGAGGTATTTCAGAAGATACTGGTGAGGTAACTGGCAAAAGTTCTTTGGCACTACTATTCACCAGCAATTTAATCCAACAGCTGTTCATTTGGAACATCATGCTCTGTCTCTGGCCAAGCCTGAAATTCCCCCCAGACATCACTGTGACCACCTCAGCTCTGCTTAGAGCTCCCAGCTGTGGTGATGGGGCTGTGGAGAGCATCACCAGCTCTGCCAAGGGCTCTCAGGCCTGCAAGACAGCAGCACCTCAGCATCTCTCCTTCCACAACAGCCTCATCCAGGGCTGGTGACATCCAGCAGGATTCATAAGCCCAGCACTTCTCTACTCATCACACCAAAGGCAGCAAGTACAGCAGATGTGCCAAACTTTCTCAAGCACGTCTGTTAAGATTGTCAGGGATCAATGCAGAGACCACCCCCATCTCTTACCTGCTGCAGAAGTCCAAGCTCAGACTTAATGGCTGAATCATAGAATCACAGAATAGTTTGGTTTGGAGGGAGACATTGAAGTTCATCTAGTTCCAACACCTCTGCCATTGGCAAGAAACTTTTCACTAGACCAGGTATCTCAAAGCCCCATCCAGCCAGGCCTTGGACAGCTCCAGGGATGGGGCACCCACAGCTTCTCCAGGCAACTTTTTCCAGTGTCTCACCACCCTTGCAGTGGAGAGTTTTCTCCTTCCTAAAGAAGTAAGGTACGGCAAAGGATCCCACCCATTATTTCTTTAAAAGTGGTTTTGTCATTTGTGATTTTTTAGAGTTTTAAATTATTATTAATGAGGCAGGGGGCTGGGGATAGGAATGTTTGGTAAGGAATGTGAGACTGAGAATAAAGATGCTGAAGATGTTGCAGGTTATCAAGTTTCATTCTGAGCTACAGCAAGAAGTCATATACTGCAGAATACTTTCAACCTATTCGTTCTGCTTTTGTGTAAATGAAGTTGAGTTTTTGGAACATAGAAGGATCCCACTTAATTGTACTGCAGATTCTCTTCCCTTTATGTGAACAACCTTTGGTCGTAACTGACACAACCATAAAATGTTATTTTTGTACAGACAAAGGGCTTGGCATAAAAGCTTCTGTAACCTAGGCAGTTTCATGTTTTAAATTCATAAAGTGGTACATACCTTACAGAGCTTCCCATTTTAGCAGAACAATTACTGTTTTTATGAAAAACTCATCATTTTCCCCTTCTTTTCTTTCAAAAAGAATCTACTACTCTATTGAATTTTAGTAAAGTCAAAAGGGATGTCCTCAATTCTTTCTCCAAAGATCTGTATCAGTAGATTTCTAGGACCATCAAGCTTGGGAAGAATTTATTGTGTTCCCACTGTGATATGTGAACTGCTATCCCCAGCCTAAACACATCCCTTTTGATTGTTTGGTTTATCATGCATGTGCATCAGCAGTATCAGAGGGAGAATTTCAATCTGGTGTCTCTCTTGAGTGTGCATGGCTAAATTTCCCTCCTAGAGTTCAACTGTCCCAATGTCAGCACAGTAGTATTGCTATAATAGCTTGCTCCTAAGCAAGCCAGGTAATGCCAGTTAAACCAGCAAACCAGGTAAAACCAGGTATGGCTGCAGGTGCAGAGGGCTGCTCGTGGGGGAGGCACTTTGAAGCATGTCTGAAATACACATTTCCTAATTAAAGTATATATTGATTTTAAGTGTCTACTTAGGGGCTGAGAAGAGGTTCTCTCTTTCCTTTGGCAGCTGGAATTTGCTGAAATGTGGATAGAGCTCAGCAGGCAGCAGTATGACTTACAGCAAGATGTAAGGCTGGTAGAGAGGGGAAACAGTGGCTGGTAGAAGCAAACAGATGAAGTAAGCCAGAAACTTTATACCATTAAAAAAGAAAAAGGAAAAAGAAATGTTAAACTCCTGAGTTACTTCAGTCAGATTAAAATCATTCTGCTTTCCATGTGGGATTCTGATGTTCCATTCAAATATGATTATTGGGTTTGGTTTCTGTTTGTTTTTATAATCACACTATCATCTCAAGGAATTTTAAGAAAAACTCTCCCTATGGGAAATCTACTTTTCACTTTGCAATATATCTGCCATTTATCAAAGGTCTGAGCTGTCAGCATTTTTGACCTCATGCTCCCTTTAGTTTCATAAAATGTAGTCTGACTACTCTGCAGAAACACCACCCAAACCTTACAACAAATGGACTTTTGCCCAGTTTGCATAGATAACTACATTTACCATTACAGGTACTGCTACAGTAACATTGAATCAATGCTTTTTATAGTTTTCCTCACAGTTTATTGCAAACTGAACGAAACAGAATACCAATTAAATAAAATATCTGCCAGAAGAATACATGTAGTGACCACTAGGCTCTACAAACTATATATGGTGAAACTATATCAAAAAGAGTAATAGTTTCTAAATTAAACAAAGTATCTGTATATCAAATATACACAAGTCTGGATCAGCAAAAGTTTTTGTGCATAGCAATCTCTGTAGATATACAATAAATCTTCCTTTCTGGTAAGTTGCTGCTAAATATTTAGTACTTTAAAAAAATGGTGTGTATATTTACATTTATTTTCCATAAAAAAGAGCTACATATTTATGGGAGATCATGACATCAAGTTACTGGGCAAATAAGCACCTGCATGGACTTCAAACAGAAAAAGGAAATACTGGCACCATGAAACTGCAGACCTGGAAGTAGCTGGCCAAAGTCCTGCTCACAACACTTTAGCAGTCTGCACACAGCATGAAGATCAGCCCCTGAATCAAAATCAATTGTGAATATGAGTCTCATTCTTCCTCTATTTCTGCTTTGGCTTTGATTTTTTCTTTTTTAAACTGGCTAGTATGAATGCAGAATAGGAATTTTTCAGGAGGGTCAAAAAGATCCTAGTTTTGCAAATAAAGTTGTTTATCTAGCACCAAAAAGAAGCTCCTGGGATGACTAAGGTCTCTTCTAAGGAAAAGCAGGATTTTTAAAAGTTGTCATGAATTGACTATTTTTCCCCCAAATCAGAAAAGCTTGCATATTTTTAGTAAATCTGGGCACATGCATATTCAGCTTAACACACTAAAAGCTATTCTTTTAGCATGCTACCTGTATATATTCCAATTCTCAGTGTTATTTATCAGTTACAAGGATGGCAATTACTTGCCCTTCCCACAGTAAATGGTGTGTTGCACCACCCACCTGTCATGTCTTCACTTTATGATATTTTAAGACTGGTTGGAAAATTAGTTCCATTTGCATGAGCCTTTGTTTAAAGGAAGACCACACAACAGATCTCTGTGGGCAGAGGGGATGGAGAGCAGAAGTACTAATTGCAGGAATTCACTAACACGATACATTCTTGCTGTGACAAGTACTGGCTTTGCAAGACCTGCATCCCCAGTGATGGTTTTGACTCTACATCCCACTGCCAAGAAAGGTTGGGGACATGCTTCTTGTTTATAGGATTTGTAAATAATTATTAGACTACAAAATAAAGTACACAAGGACACAAAGTGGGAAGCAATTTGCCTGTCTCCTGGTACAGGTCTCTCTTGACAGAGCCAGGAATTGTACCCTGATCAATGAATCAAGCCCACTTTACAATCCATGCAAACAGATCCTCTGCTTTGCCACCAAAGCCACCATTTCTCTAACTCACAAAACTAACAGCATAACAAGAGCATAATAAGTAAATGTCAGGCTTCTACTGTACAGAAAAGAAGAGGGAGGAGAAAGGATCAATTTAATTTATAGCCTCCCTAGTTTCTTTCAAGACATCTCATGCAACCAAAAATTTCATGCTCCTACTATTGCAGCACAGGATGATTTACATGATGCTAAATATATTTTTAAAACCCCATGTGCACATCAGTCTAACCTCTGCCCCTCTCACATTTATGTACTTGCCCTTGATCCACACACATGAGTACTCCATGGCAGCACTTTCAATGAACTATTCATGCAGGTGAACATCCCTGAGAGATGCAGCTGCCCCCTCAGCTTTTATGGTTATTTGTCTCTTCATCATGGAGCTCAAAGGAATAATGCTATTGCATATTTCTTCTTCATTTATTTTACTAGGTGAGGTGTTTAAGAGGATATGTGGTCATCTGGAGCTCATCACTGTCAAATTTTCAGCCAGGCAGCTGTAAAGGGTAAAGAAGCTAGTTTAGCTCCTTGGTTTACAAAGTGCTGAGTACCTCCAGTGAGGTGCCAAATGTGTGTGGTGACACTTTCAGATTGCTGAGTGCCTCCTGAGGTTCGCAGGGCCTGATCCAAAACCCCACTGAAGGAACCACAGCCCTTCCCTTGGCCGCAATGTGCCCGGGACAGAACAGAGCTTCATGATTCAAGCCTGTGCTTCCCAGGCAAGGAAAAACCTGCCATAGATTTAAGAACACAGAATAAGGTGGCAGGTCTGGGAAGCACTGGATAATAGCATCCCTACCTCCAAATAACCCAGTGTAACATAAATAAATACATACATATCTGCTTAAATAAACATTCAAGACTACCTTAAATATGTTTGGGATCAGGTGCCTATTTTCAATTGTTTGAATATAACAAACAAACATGCAGCAAAATTCTCTCCAATCCCCATGAGCCCATCCTGTTTCCTTTGAGCTTAATGTATTTCCTCTACTCCTTAAAGAAAAAAAAAAAGAAAAAGAAAAAGAAAAAAATATTCTACAAACTATCTTTACAAATCATTTTTCTCTGGAAGCCTTTGTTAAAATCAGCTCTTCTTTTGGAAGCACACAATAAAACAAAGCTAACTAGCAAGAAAAGAAGCTGAAAAAAATGCTGACAGTCATGCTGTAAAATATCCAATGCAAAGACTGGCTGCTTTCATTTGGGTTAGGACAGCAAGGACTCTTTCGCTACCAGGTCACTTGTTCCAATAGTCTTGCTTGACAGTAATCACCTGATGGCAGGCAGAGTAAGCATCATACTTTGTAAAGAACTCTGCAAAAGTATTTTTTATTGAATGTATAAATAATGTAAAGAACGTCTGCAGGCATTCATGATGAGTGCGTCATCCTGCAACACTGAATTAGTAGATAACAACTAAACAAACAAAAAAAGAACTAAGTTGCAGCAAAGACTGTAACATTTTCATTTCTTCTGACAGTTGCCATTTATCTTTGCTTTGAAGAGACTATGTAGTAGCATTCTCGTAAGTGAGCTGTAGCATACTGTGAAAAAAATAATAACATTTTAGCAATACAAGCCCTCACTGCAGCATCTGTTATTAAATCTTTGCAGAGAGGCGAGGCGAGACCGCTAGTCATAACTGTGGATTACCAAGGTTCTACTATATTCATTTTAGAGGGCAGAATGCTTTGCATGAAAGCTGTTACTTGCCTTCTGTGTCAAAAAATGAACTTATGCCAACTTTTTAATACTGAATTCTTCAAGGAAGCTGTCCTAACAGCCTGCAAGCACTGTCCACAAAAAAATGTCAGCAGTCTAATAGCAGAGAAATGGAGGAAGGACAGAATCAGAATAGCTGATGCTGCTGATTTGCAACACTTTCTTTTCACAGAAAATGACCATCATCTTACACTTCCTTCCTGAGCAAATCAAAAACTACCTTTGAAAGTGTCAAGCTTTAGGAGGCTGACTTCAACTCTGACACCTGATTATACAAGAGCATTAACATAAGAGCTCAGCATGCTCCAGGGAATCACTGCATCCTCAACAGCGGAGCCTTAGCAGCTCCACATCCTGGCTGACTCCCTAGCAAAACAGGCAAAATCCCAGGACTTCAGGTCCTAGAGAAAGGATGATAATTCACATACTTAGGAGAAGTATAACACACATGCTCTGAACTGAGCCAAGTTTAAGTAAACTTTATCCTAAATTCACAAAGTTCAAGCAGAGTCAGAGCTTAGCTGAACTGTAGTAAAAACACTCAGGAGTTTTCCAGAAACACTAAAATCCTCCAGGAGAAAGTTCATCTTAAGCCTTCATAACGATATTTTCCTAACTATGAAGTTACACAGAAAGTGCAAGGTGCTATGTAATATTTACCCATGACGCCCACTGTTATGATATAATGTTTCAGTGCAGAATAAATTAGAAGCAGCAAATCCCTGAAACCACCCGTGTGAATACACAAACATTAATGGATCAATACATAAAGAAGTGAAGACTAGCTGAAATTGAAAATTAGTTTAAAAAATACTAGAGGCACTCACCGTGAGAGTTGTTGTCTAAAACAGACAAACAAAAGAGGCAAGACACACTGCTTTCACTGTGAAAAGTTATGAACACTGATGCTCTAATGCAGTATCACTGGTCCCAGCGCACTATTTTTATCCCCCAGTGCGGCTGTAAAAGCCCCCTTGGAGAGCTCCTGCTATTCCGGACCTTTGCGGGACGCCCCTACGCTCCTGCGGCGCCCGGCGGGGCCGTCCCGCTCTCACTCCTGCTGCTCACATCACCTCAAGCCCAGAGCTACGTTTTATTTCATTTTCGGTTTGTTTCGGGTTTTTCTTTCCCCGGCGCTTGAGGAGGCAGATCGCAGCGCGGGGGAGATTACACGGGGATGACTGAATCGCGGTGAATCGATTAAGCCTCGACAATTTAATCTGGGACTTCATGCGGGGCTGGAGGAGATAATCCCCACACCGCAGTTCGTCCCTGCCTCGCCTGTACCCGGATACCCTGGCACAGACCCGGGGCACGCCGACCGCACACGGACACCGCCTCGCCGGTCCGGAGCCAAGCTGCCCTCCGGCTCCTCCTCGCAACGCGGCGCGCCCCGCGCACCCGGCGCCTC
>VZRX01014367.1:10595-60753 GCA_013398075.1 Notiomystis cincta
CAGCGCCGTGCGCGGGGCTGCGCGCCCAGCCGGGGCGGCGCCGCCATCTGCTGGTCCGCGCCGAAACGCCGGGCGGGCTCCGGCACTCACGGACGCGGACACGGACACGGACACGGACACGGACACTCGCGCCCCGCGGGAGCCGCGGCGGGGACGGGTCTCTGGGCGGCGGCAGAACCCCGCCAATTGTGAACTTTCACGCAGAGCTCCAGGGAGAAGCTCTCCGACAGCGCCCGACCCAGATTCACGCCGCCTCTCGAGGCGGGTGCGCTGCAGCTTCTCGGGGCGCTGGGGGCGAGCACCCAGCGCTTCTTCTTTGGACACGAGGGATGGCTGCAGTGAAAAGGTCAGAAGGGGTCTGTGGTCAGCAGCTGAGAGCCGAGGAGCAAAGGAAGCAGGTGCAAAAATACGATTGTTGTCATTAAGACAAGCGCTTCCTTGGGGAAAAGGATCCTTTCCGTTCTCTGCCCCTCAGCTCCTAAGAGGCACCAGGCTCGTCACTCGCATTGTCCAGAGCCAGTTGGTAATCCATTGTCTCCTACCGTGGGGACATGTGCCTTGTAATTTGGGATTGATCCATGGCGTGGTCACCCCAGGAGGGGCGATCTGTCAGGTGGAGCAGTGGAAGAAGATTCAGCCACCACAGACTGGATGCTCTTCCTGCTTCACTGCAGTGTGCTGTGTAACTCTGAATAAACTGGGACTTGAGAAACAGTTTGCTTCACATGCTGTGAAGAGGGCACAAGTTAGAAACCCAGAATAATTGAGGTTGGCAGGGACCTCTGGAGAAGTCCTAGTTCAACCTGCTGCTCAGTTCAGGGCCAACTCTGAAGCTGAATCTAACTTCATGGTAAAATAAGGATACTCAGGCCTAAAAGTAAGAAAACAAGTTTGAAAGATCATTGAGGAAAGTAGTGGCTCCAGGTATAGGCACCTAACAGAAGAGATCTGTACTGGGTAAACCCAAGGTGAGTAAAGTTAATAAACCAGCTTTAGTTGTAATCTGCCTTTACCCTAATGGCCTAGAAAATTAGGATTACAAAGGCTTTTCTAGGAAGATTAATAGAAAAAATAGTATCCACTGGTTTAACTGTACCATTTAGCCTGTGATGACTACCACAGTGACCTAAAGTGACCTGGTTATACCAAATTCATGTAAAAATTACTTTCAGCAAGATGTATGACTATGTATTAGCTGAACCCCTTTGGTGCTAGGAGATCTATGGTAACATGCCCTGTTATTATTGTAATAGCTTGAACTAGAAGGCAGGTTCAAATTCAGCATGACTCTCCATTTCAAAAGAAATACAGAATAAAAACTAAATCAGTACTTTTTAAAAAATCACTTGTGCTTTTTCTGCAGCTCCCAATAAAGTCCTCTTTCAGAGTTCCAAGCATAGCCCCACAATCTCAAAACAACCTCTGTGCAGCCTTCCCCCTTGTTCCTCCAGCACAGCGTCTGAACTAAAAGAAGATATTGCCCCTTATCTAGGAGTCTCCAGATGCCAGTTATGGAGATTCTGTTCCAAACACCCTGCCAACAGGAGCCCAGGCAGTGACAGAAACTCAGGCAGGCAGCACCATATGACCCCGGTCACCAGCAGCTGCCTCTGGGACTCTTGAAGGGGCCATGTATTAAATTCATTTCTGAAGTACATCTTGTGGAAAAAGCAAGTTAATTTTTGGTCTCAGATCTTGATACCTGGAGACAATACCAAAAGCACAGAAGGCCAAGGAGAAGCTGTAGGGAGCTCTCTAAGCAAGGTGAAACAGGAGCATGAGATGAGACTGACTTTGCATCCTTTGAGTTTTCTCATGGTGTCTTATCCCTCTGAAACACTACCCTTATAAGGCAAAAAACACCTGGGTTTAAGTGAGCAGAAAGTTAAATTTCCAGACAAAACCCTGTTGACTCTTGTAAACTGGTCTCAACGACAGCTGTGGTCAAATGCTTGTTTGAATCACTGCTGTTTGGGTATGTTCTTTAGGGACACAGAAGTTGGGCAGTAATTCAACAGTTCACAGAAGACACACAAGCAGAAAGTCATTCCTGTTGGAATAACAGTTCCATACTGAGCGAGTCTTTTGCACCTCTGCCAAAGAGGAACAAGAGAAAAAACACAATGCCGAATTGTTAAGAAAACCCTGACCAACCACAACTGTGTCAACCGACAGGAAGGGGTCATTTGCTCATTATTAGGAATACAATAATTTTGATTCTTACATCATGGCCTATCTCCTGTGTAATTGTGACAATTATCCAGAGTTTGTAGCATAACCTAAAAGTATTCAGAAGAGATGGAAGGGCCCAAGTCTCTACATGTAAAACTGGCATGCAAAACCTAATATTTCATCTGAATAAATGCGGCTGGACTTTCTCATCCTCATCCATTTTGCATTCACCCTGTGTTTGACAGGTTGGGCTTCCATGAGCAGCAGCAAAGAGATGGTAACATCCACATTCCTAAGAGTCAAGCTCTCTGTAACTGTCAGTTACTGACATTTTCCATAATGAGACTTAAAAAGCAAAAGAAAACCAAGCAGTTGTTGCAGAACTAATGAAGCCTGGTTTCCCCCAGCCTTGCACCTTATGGTCAACTGCAAGGTCTGCTTGAGTCTTTCCCCACTGTCAGAATATCTTTTCTGTGATTTTCACAGGAACCAGGCAAACCCACTAATAAAGTTCCCCTTGTCTGCCCAATCACAAAACTTGCCATTTATTTTTGTGATCACGCCTAGTTTGCCAATCTAGTTGTCATTGTCTTAAGGGTTCAGAAGACTCCAACCAAGGTGGAGGGACAGATACACAGCCCATCAAATCACTTGCTGACAATGACTAATCAAGCCTTTTATTTTTAGGCAAATAAATTAAATATTTAACCTAAAGAATGCTAAAGCTGAGAGAAATGGATGTAATTCCTATGAATGAATTGTGAGACTTGAGTACATGGGGATGAATCACTCAACCTACAACTGTACTTGTCACTAATTGAATTCCTTGGTATCAAGCTTTTAAGAGGTCAAGGATCTAATGGAACCCAAAGCAACTTCTCCATTTTCCCTTCTTTGGAGATTATCATAACCGAGACAGATGTGTGGGCAACACTATGAAAATCTTTGCACCATCTCTTGTCTCTGCCACTTAGTGAAAGGCTTTTGTTTGGCCACTTCTTCATTGGCTGTTGAAGCTGGTTTTACATCAATCAGATTAATACACACTTAGTGAATATTGCAATCTAATAAATAATGCATATTTAATATATCAGTAATTCACAATAATAAAATATATCCCTAGACAAGGAATACTGTAGAAACAATACCCATTTGGCATTATTTCACTGTGGTGCACACTTAATGACAGTAAAGTTAAAAATATGAGTATCGAGCAGATTGGATAAGAATGCTAAGGTTTGCAAAACTGGAAAAGAAGCTTCAATTATGTAACTCCCATTAATGCATTCAAAGTCCTGTAGCTAAGTCACCTAAGAGATAAAATTATACCTTTACTTCATCTAAAGTCAGGGGACTGTGTCACATGTCAGGGTCCAATTGTGTTAGGTAGGTACTGTACAAAAAGAGAAAACAAAGGTTGATCCAGCTTCCATCCCTAATGTTTGGTTATGCAAAGGACAATCAAAACAATACACTTCTAGTCCAAAGCATGACCAGAATATTTGATTACTTCTTATTCTGTTGTGACTATTCTAGGTGAAATGCAAACACAAGAGAACAGAAGTGCTGCTGATTTTTATGGGTTTGTTATCATCAAGGTTGCTAATAAAGGAAGGAAGTTAATTTACAGACTAGAAAATAAAATTTTGTCTAGAAAGCCCAAGCAAGCTAAGCAATGTAAGAAACCAACTCTGAGAAGTGAGGAGCTCTCTCAATTTCAAATCTTGTTTAACTGGAACTTCTTAAGGATTGCCAAAAGGATGGTTTAGATTTAAAGGATTCCTAAAACAAAGAGGCTTCCCTTCTGTAACCTTTTATGTCTCTTACAAACTCTGGCTCAGCAAATACACAGGGGCAGACAAAAATATAAATAACTAAGTATCACAAACCTCTAAGCTCCTCTAGTCCCAGAATAGAAATAGAAAAGGCTCGGAAATCCAAGGCAAGTTTCTTCCTATTAATGGCAGAATTATTAGTGCTATACTAATAACATTTACTCATATTTTTACTGACTTTCCAATTAGATTAAAAGGCTTTAATTAACCCACTTTATTTTTACCAGATTAATTTCTGATCAAATACTGGAAATATTACAGAAAGCTTCAAATTCTGCTTAGGCAGAAACCAAGATGCAATGCTAATATTCCTTTTGCTTGCAAATAAAAGTATTTTAAACAATTTGTTACATGTTTCACCCTCAGAGCTGTCTTAGTTTGATAAATCAAAATGACTGCAGATGCATGATGTGGTAGAAAATCAAAAAAGAATTACCCATTTAAGCATGCTTCTTGTATATTGTTTGCCTCTTTTAAAGGCTGATTTAAATGAATGTATCAAGGTGCATTTAGGATTCTTATTCTATTCATTAGATACAAAATAATCTCCACTTACATTTTGTTCATGTTAACCACATCATTAAGAGCACAGTGACCTGCAGGTTTTTTGACAAAATGTTCATGCATGAAGGCAACTTATTCTCACATGTTTATCAAAATGCCCAACTCTAAAACACCTTATGCTTTGCTCTGACCATATCATTAGATAACAAATTAATGAACAGCAAAGCCTTATTTCCTTGTTGCTCAGTTATCAAAACCCACATGCTTTCTTTTCTGTTAAATGAAAATTATTATGCATAATGCCATACCCTTATGCCAAATAGCAGAGCTTTTATTTAGCTAGGCCTCTCAGGGTCCAAAATAAATTCTATTTGTCTACTGCAACTACCAAAAGAAAAATCTTTCCATAGTCAACAAATCTAGGTGTCTTAACAGTTTTGTCAGTAGTTGCTCCATTTGACAGAATAAAAAATGAAGTAGGTGTCAAGTTGTTTTATTCGCATTAATTCATTGATACGTTGCTGTCAGCAGCCAGCCCAGATGCCCACAGAAGAAAGCTTAATTAATAGGTAGAATTACTTGTCACAAAGGAAAAAAATTCTACTTCTGTGGGAAGTTCTGAAGTCGAAAAAAGTGAGTAACTGCCTTTGTTCTATGAAGAACTGACTAAGCTACAAAGTACATGTTCAATTATCCTGTTCAAATTTGAACAATATAAAAGAGTGGATTTCAGTATAGTGTATTATCTCTGATTATTACAGAGAGCTCTCTCCAGGTATAGGTATACTAGCTGACATGCACTTATGAAAAAAATTTGGAAGAGCTGTAAGTGATTTAAAGAAAAACTAAATAGCTTCCAATTTTACCAAGTTAGCAAACAGCATGTGCACAGAAAACTGACAAAACCACCCCCTTGGCCAGTAGCCTGTAAACAGGCAGTCACTGATTCAATGAAAGTAATTGAGCAGCTCAGCACTTTGCAGAACTTTTACTAGGGAGCAGGTAAATATACACTATAATTTTGTTTAGTTCTAGCTCATAAAATAAAAGAGAAAAAAAGTTGCAAAATCACTGTCACTGAGAAAACAGGCTTTAGGTTTTAGTTTCCATCAATCAAAAGAAACAAACACAACTAACCTGTACACATTTGTTATGCCACAAAGCCTGAAACAGTGGCTTAGTCTGAAACAGAAAATAAAAGGGGAAGTGTAATGCTGTGGTGGCTATTGTAAGATTATCTGTCTTCAACCTTCATCATTTCTCAACAATTAATGGGCAGAGTTCTGAAAACATGAGAATTGGATTCATTGTCTACACCTTAAGAGCTCACAAGAGGACAAAACATTTTTCATTTATGTGACCATCTAGACTGTGGGAACTTGTTTTTCCTAGAATAGCTTTGTACTCGTGTGTTTTCTGCCCAAAAATTTCATGGAGCTTATTTGGCAAAATATGGAAAGTTGGAAATATTTGGATATTTAGATAACCACAATGTGATGTGAAGGATGTAATCTTCAGGTTTAGATTCAGCTTCATATTTGCCTATTAAGTTCCTTTTATTTCAAATATAATATTAATGTCCTACCAATCACTTAAATTCTGATCTAATGTTAACAGTGTCATTTTATTAAACAGTTTGCTAATACAGTTGCATTTCTGAGAAAATGGTGTGAGAAAAATAAATATTAAGCTCACCTAAAACCAAAACATTCTACATCAGTCTTAGTCTTTTGCAAAGTATCCAGAGCTCCAGCTGTAAGACCTGGAGACTACATAAAGGCACCATTATTAGGAGGAGATGTTCCCATCTGGTAGATGTTCAGTGGGAAGTCAGTATGACATGTTTACAGCTACCTCAATCCCCTTGAACTCTTCATGGAAAGAGCTTAGCAAGGAATGCAGATGTGAGTAGGCTCCAATTTATGGTTAATAGGTTTTGACCATGGAGCAAATCCTTTCTATTGCAAGCATGCAAGCTTAAGTGGGTGTGGGACTGGGACCTAACTGTGTGGTCTTGCATGCCTATTTCAAGGGATGGGGAAGGGTTTTGCTCTGAGTTTTCCAGAGAGTGTGCTAAATTTTGTCTCATGGCTGAGGTCTGCAGATACAGCACTGGCTGGTTCAAAGCCAAACCAAGAAAAATGAGAGGGTTTTCTGCAGAAGGCATATTCAGCTAAAACATCATAGAAAACCACACTATTTTTAAGCTGTGAAATAGATTTACTGAAAGTAACAACCTTCAGGAGCATCTTCTTTAAATAATTAACAGAAGTGTACATGAATTTTGTTTAGGTAGTACCTTTTTTCTGAGCTGGCTTATCCTTTTTCATGTCCTTTTTTTTTTTCCTTGTTTGCTTGCTATAAAGATTTGTGTGGTCTCGGTGAATAGAAAAAGATAAGTCTTTCCCCAAAAAAGGAAGTTACTGAAATAACGTAGCACTGTGAAAAATGTGTGCTATCAGATGCCAGGGAACCTGACTGCCACACATTTTGGAGAAGATCATTTTCAAAAAAAAAAAAAAAGCCATATGAGTAATAGTGACAATTAAAGTAATAGAAACATAACAGACAACTGGTGCCAATTCCTCTCGTACAAACTATTGTTTCTGAAAAGCAAAACAGCTGGAGGCAGGTGTTTTATGTAAGTAAAAGACTGGAGAGCTTTGGAATCACAAGCTGAAGAAATACAAAGCACTTCACACTTTCCAAGACACCTCTTATCGATTCCAGTTCTCCATTTAAGCATTCCTTTCCTTTAAGTCACTCTTGCTGTTTGAGCAAGTAAAACAACAAAAAACCCTGCCATGTTTTTAATATCTTAAAAGTCTTGTTTTATGCGCCAAGCCAGGTTACTTATATCAAGAACACTATACTACTTTTCCCAAAGAAAAAGTACATTTTATTATTGTCCTATGAATATAGGATGACTTAACCACCTTGAGAAAAACCAGACTGGTGCATAAATATCATACTGTTTTGAACAGCCCTCTATAAATCCCATCATACAACCACATTGGATGAAAATGTAAAGTATTTATCTTTTTTTTGTTCTCTATGCGATATTTGCTCTCCAGTCCCAAACATTTCTGGCCTACTGTGAAGATCCCTTTCAGCCAAAATCTTGAAAGGGTCTAAATGTCTAAAAATGCAGGTAAACATTTTTGATGCTCTTGGTTCCTACTTTCTAGAAAGATCAATGGGAGCTAAGAGCCCATATGCATTAGAAAATTAATTTGCATTTAGAAATTGGGCACTAGTGGCTGTTTCAGTTTTCTTCAGGATTATCAAAAACAGGGAAGTCTGGCAAACATCTATGTTTTTTTTCCATATGCCTGGTAGATTGTTCACTTTGAACCTCACAACAAGTGCCATCTGAGGTAAATAAGAGCAAATGTGCATCCACAGAACAATTCACTTGCCCAGAGAGGTCATGGACTCTCCATCCCTGCAAGTGTTCAAGACCAGGCTAAATGGGGCTCTGAGTAACCTGGTGGAAGGCTCCCTGCCCATGACAGGGGGTGGAACTGGGTGATCTTTAAGGTCCCTTCCAACCCAAACCATTCTGTGATTCTGATACATAAAGCTTATACAGCAGCTTATAGAGTCACAGTATTTTTCATAGAGCTCCAGCTGTAAGATCAGGATACTACATAAAATTCTCAGTGCTGGCTTTAGCAAGTGTGATAGACCTCATGTCTTCAAAGAAAGACAGAAAACTCAGAACAAATTAATCCCCTAGACTCAGGGTATTGGAAAACAAAGAGAGAGGGGTCAAGAATTTAATTTCAATTTCACATTATTTAAGACATTCTCATGATTTTTCAACATTTTCCTTTTTCTTTCACAGTGCTGTTGCAGAAGGGTCTAGCATGATGTTCTCACCATCTTCTCCTGCCTGACTAAACTTCCAAAAGCATTTGGTGGTTATCACATTACTGGACTTGAGATTATTGCTTCTGCTTTTGAAATGATACTTGGAATCACAGAATCATAGAATGGTTTGGGTTGGAAGGGATCTTAAAAGATCATCTAGTTCCAACTAGATTCCATGGGCAGGGAACCTTCCACTAGATCAGACTGCTCAAAAAAGGAACTTTAACTAGTATTGTTTCTTTCCATCTTTGGTTGATAATTCTGTATCCCTGAACTACTGAAGATAGAACTCAAAATCTGGGGAAAATGACATTTGAAACATCTAACAAAACAAATCTACCTAGGGTTCAGGAAAGAGTGTTTGAAATCTGAATTTGCATCAACCAAACTATGAAAATTGACAAAGAAGCAGAGAATGACTTTTATACACATTCTAGTGATAACACTACTGCTAAATTCCCACGCCTCACTCTAATTTCATATATGATTCAGAGTGTAGCCGGAGAAGTAGTACATTTATCCACCAAAATTCTTAAAATAAATACAACTGTTAAGAAACCCCAATCAAACAGAATGATCATATCTTTTCTTCCAAGACAACTTGCTCAAGAAAAATACAGTAAGCCCACAGATTTGTTTCTGCTACTGTAAAGATTCTGCAGTTTTCATCTGCTGTAATCATATAAATTCATACATCAATAAACATAACTACTCTAAGTCTTATTCAAGAAAAGCCATTAAAAATACCTGAATGGTAGAGCAAAAATAGCAGTCTGAAAAGCAAATAAACCATCCATAGATATTTTTGTAAGACTGAAACCACCTACACCATACTGTCAAAAATTACTTTTCCCCATGAATTTTAAAATTGTTTTATGTGGCAAAAATAATCACCCTTTGTGCTTATAGTGCAGTGTTTATATGTTTTCCCTTGTTCAGTTTTTGATACAGGAATAAATCATTGTTCCTGCAATTTTCCAGCAGTAGTTCCAGCTCTTGTAGTTTCAGCATGCATAGAACTGCATGAAAGGATACAAACCTTCTGATCTGGGAAGAAAAAAATTCAAAAAAAAAAAAACTTCTCATGGGGTCTCTGTTGTCAGCAGAAAATATTAGGGAAGAGATTCAGTTGTAAATAGCTTGTTTATAATTTTTGTCATCCCCAGTTTATATCTACAACTTTATTTTCAAAGCATCTTAATTTTCTAGGTTTTCCACTTCAGCTGTATTAGTAGTTATCCTTAGAGACATGAGTATTGATGTGAATCAGGTGCCTATTTGATCTTTCTTTTTTATTTTTTTTTATATTGCCCACGAATCCTTCCATCTCCAAAACAGTCTAATTCTTTGTCCAACTGTGGAATATTGCACATGGCTCCTGGACTTCATTAGTTTAATCAGTCACCACAGCAGCATTTGATATAGTGCTTGTTAGTTAGATAGCCTTTCAATGGCTCCAAAAAGTTTAACTCTTTCTCTTCAAGGTGGTTATTAACTCTAAAGAGTTCTGCCAGTATTCCCCATCATCATCATTTTGTAATTGTGGTTTCCTTGAGTTTTACACATTAAACTAGATTTGCACATAGGGTTAAAAGAGGCAACCCAAGTAGCTCTGCATAAGCTCAGTTGTGCCATCCCCAGCTATGTTAGCAAGGCTGCTGGGCTTATGCTGACTTAGCCAGCTGAAACTCCAGCAGAGACTGCACTTCGCTCCTCCCTGAGAAACCTGTCTCACCGGACACCAGGAAGAGATTCATGTCCATGGTTTCTTTTTTCTTAGGGAGCTTTCCTGGAGTGGCAAGTCAGGATCTGACTGGATAAAAGATTTACTGATTATAAATGTTCTGTACCATTCTTTATCTTTTTATCTCCCCCAGACCTCCAGAAGAAACTTATTAGGCATCTGTGCATCCTGCATTACAAGAGGACCTTGCTTTCCAGCAGCAGAACTTTCATGAGGGTCTGTGGAACTTTCAGAGAATATTATCCAATGAGATTGATTGTTTCCACAAATACTCTTGACCAAATTTCTAAAACATTCTGAATCAACATCTTCAAAAAAATAGAGCAACGGTGTTCAGAGTAGGTTTTCTTACAAAAAACAGATTCTGCCATGCAGATTGTGAATGAGGCATTTATCACAGAATCAATAAACAAACCATTTACTTCTCTAGTTAGTTTGACCCTGCAATTTTGAGTGCTAAAAGAAATGAACTTACAAAAAAAGAAGACAGTTGGAAAGTTGAAGTGTCTCCCTTAAAACAAATAAACAAGAAAGAAGATATTTGCAAAGATTTGAATTGAAAGCTCATGAATGTGAAATACAATCTAATGAAATATTGCCAAGAGTTGACCCACTAATGACAACAAGATAAGAACACTGCCATTGATTTAATAGGTAGCAAGAGGAGGCTTTTTAGATAATCATACACCAGTCTACTGAGTCAGGGCCAGACTCTGCAGGCAATCAAATACCTCCTAGAAGCTGTTGTTCTGATGAGCATGAGTAGATCACATCACCTTCCGTGCAATATCATGCTTTACACTTCTCAGAATAGCATCTGCTGCTTTGATATATGTGTGTCACAAGGGTTTGAGTAGGGAATCCTTGGACAATAATATTTTAGAAGAGCTTTCGTTGGCTCTATTTATTTTCCAAATGTGCAGGTGTAAGAGGCAGAAAGGTTTGGCTCTTAATGCCACGACATTCCTCATCTGCACACCTGCACTTCTGGCTGCACTTCTCATCAGAATGCTGAGAGTTGGTAACTGGCACTGTTGTATGATTAATTTCTGTGTTTAACAGGTACTAGCTCTGTGCATTGACTAAGCTAATCAAAACTAAATAATATGTGGCACTATCCAACTGCCTAAAAATGGAACAGATTACATCAAATTCTTAACCCTTTTGAAGTCAACAGAGTTAATTGTTCCAAACACCATCTGTGTTGAGCTTGGGCTTATGGACTGAGTGCAGCTGTAGCACTGACCAATCCAGAAAGGGCATTCATCTGGCATGTTGTCTGAACATCCTTCTTTCTAAATCCTCAAGGAACCATGTTGGATAAGACACTTAAAAACAGTCCTCTCCTCACACAAAATTTCAACAAAGCATCTGTTATTTTACCATATTCAACAGCAGCAAGGCCATCAATACACACCAAATCTATGAAACTCCCACAGGATCCTCCTGTGACAGGCATGTGATATGCTGATTCACTCACTCAGGATACTTTGTCATGTGGCTGGACTGTGGTGCTGAGCTTTCTTTTCAGAGCACTTTTTATTGCTAAAGAAACTTGTGAATATTTGTCTAGTTCTAGGAAAGCACTGAGAACCCCTTTCTCAGCAATAGTTTCATATGAGAACTGAAATTGCCTCTCTCTGCTATTTTTGTTATGTATTTCTCAAAAACTTATCATTAATCTATTGTCACAACACTTTTTAATGAAACATATTCAAATTAGAATTCACCAGCTATGAATGTTTCCCCCCTCAGGTTGTATTCCCATGGATTTCTCTAAGAAGCATTCTCCTTTTCAAGCCAGGCGTTTCTTCCAAGCTTAATATGGTGCATTCATACCTTTGTGGTTGGCTGCTAGATAATCCAGCCAAAAAAGTAGCTACCAAAAAAGTGCTATCAGGCCAATATGCAAATATTTCTATGTAAAACAGACTAGACAGAAATACAGCACTTCTCCTGTTTTGTTGATGCCACATATTTCCTGTCTCCAGAGATGATCAGATCAGTCCAGACTAGAGCCCAAGAACATCATACAGACATTAGGGATGATTTGGGGAGCAGAGAACTGATGTTTGAGATTCAAGCTAATACGGCAGCAAGACCTCATTCTCATCCACTGAGGAGGGGCTGGAAGTAAAGGGTCTGAAATGAAGAAAGAAAGGTTAAGGTGAGGTATCAGGAAAAGTTCCATAAGGTGAATTGCCAACACTTGGAAGAGAATGCCTCTGGTGACTGCAGGTCCCTGTGCACTTTTTAAAGCACCAGTAGAACAAGGCCTTCTGGAGAATGGCTGAGGTGCAGCTGACCCTGGTTTGGAGCCAAGAGGTTCACCAGATAGCCATTACCAGCTATATTTTACATGTGCATAGGCCATATTTTAAACCAGAACACCACAAATGGGAATTTAGCACTCAAAAGAGCTGAGTACTCAGCAATACCTTTAGCTAAGCTTTTTTTCTACCCCTTTTCAACCAGCCTTTTACTCCTTTCAAGCTACAGTCCTTCTTGTACAACTTAGTCTCCTGGCTCATTTGCATACAGATTTTCAAAGCTCTTCTATGCTTTAGGCTTGTATTATCATTTAGTTTTCCAGTCACTCTGCTTGCCAGCTTCTTTACCCTCCATTACCTTGTCTGATAGAATTTAGATTGCTTTTCCAGTATCTACTTCACCGAACCATTTAAAAGTCATTCTTAACCACTCTTGTATTATTTCTACAGCAACTTTCATTTATTATTCTCAAAATTCCTTACATGTTGTACATACAAGTCTAAGATTATGAAGAGAAAAATATATCTTAGGTAGAAGTTTGTTAGTAGTGCAATATTTTGTAGGTTTTTTTAAGTAGATGTTTCATCTATCAATAATAACTGTTTATCATGTCACGAGCACAAAAGACTTCCTGTGCATAAAACCATGAATACAATGCTACAATAGGAAGTGCTTTTTATTAACCTTACCTTGTATTTAGCGTTTTTATTTAGTATTTTTATTACTGTAGCTGCAGAGACCTGGGGGTTTTTGACATCTTCACTTGAAGATGGGTCTGAGGCACAAGAAAATATCATCTCAATTGTAATTGTTATCACTTGATAAACAAAGTAATGGAGAAGGAGCATATAATATACAGTATATGTATATACTTATGGTACTTGTGTGTGTATATATATATATATATATACACTGCATAGACTAGAATATGGCATATACATGGCAGGTACTGGCATGGATAATCTGGGGAGGACTTTTGCATACATAACCTGGAGAGCAGCAGTTACACCAAAGAAGCAGCCAGAGGCAGCTGTGGAGCTCAGAAGTGAGGGGCTAAAGGAAGTACAGTCAAAGTAGTATCTGCTACAGAACCTGTCATATACAGTGAAGGGAATTTTACCATTTGGGTGCTCTGAAAATCCCTAAAAGTAGGAAAGAATGCATTAGATGAGATTAAAGAGGTAAATTCTCATCTTCCTGGATGAACTGCACAACTCATTGCAAGGTAAACGACCTTGTAAGGAAAATGACATTGTAAGGTAAATGACATTGTAAGGTAAAGATCTTGTAAATGTCATGACAAGGTAATCAAACTTTATTTTCCCCTAGGATGGTCACACTTTTTAAAAAAAGAAATTGAGAATAGATGCAAACACTGTTGTGTTGATACTTTACCCAGAGAAGTTGTGGATTCCCCATCCTTGGAAGTGTTCAAGGCCATGTTGGATGGGGCTCTGAGCAACCTGGTCTATTGAAAGGTGTCCCTGCTCGTGGCTGGGTGGATAAGGTCCTTTCCAACCCAAAACATTCTACAAGTCTATGAAATTCTGTGTGCAGTGCTGATCTTACCATTCACAAAGGATGTAACAGAACCTGAAGAAGGGAACATGCAAGGATGATTGAAAGTATGAGCAACATCTGTATAAGAGGCTAGTCAGACTCTTGAGCTTAGAGGAGGGATGACTAAAGAGGAGTACAAAGTTCTATGAAATAATTGGTAGGGAGAAAGCAGCTGATTAATTTGGCATGCAGAAGGGCTAAAACATTTTAAAAGAAACACTTCTTAGTATAATTAAACTCCACATGAGATGTTGTAGAAGCCAGAAATATAAATAGACAGTAGAGACAAGTAATGACACATTACAGCATTTCAGATCATGATACAGATGAAACATCCAGCCAGGTCTGAAAGTCCATGAGTTGCTGTTGACAGAAAGGCTGGATGGCACCAGGGAAAGATTATTCAGTATTTGCCCCAGTTCCTTTATTTTTCTCCACACATCTGTTACTGGATATTGAGAGAAAGAGTTCTATTTATATCTCTCTGCTTTGCTTGTATCATCATTTTAACTTTTTTAATGCAAAGTAGCTAAACTATAAAAGAAGAGCACAGCAGCAAGCACACCCTTCTATCCCTATGAACTACATTCAGATATGAAGAAATAATAACTAAATAGCAACAAAAACATGTGAAATTCAATGACTGACATGATGGCACTATCAAACTAGCCAGATGACTACCAGAATTTTGTCTAAATGCTATTGATTTCATGACCTTTAATTGACTTTTGCGAGATATTAAGCAAGTCAGCCATGTGAACATCTGGGCCCCAAGAAATTTGGTACAAAAGCACCAAGCTTAAAGTCTTCCTCTTAAGGAATGTGTTATTTCAGTGAAGGAAGTGGTGGAAGATTACTGAATTGTAAGAAATCATCATCTAGTCACAGAGGGATTTAGGAAAATGAAATGATTTAGTGTCTCAGAAATTGTGAGGGTAGACTGGAGAACGTGTTCTGGACAAAATAGAATTAAAGACATAAGGGCAAAAACAGAACTGTAGAAAGAAATCTGTATCTGCTGGATAGATTATTATTAGTTACTAGACATTTTCAGCAACAATTTTGGTTAAAATTTATTGAACTCTTCCTAGTGCACCGTGATGGTAAAATTCTAGTAATGCTCATCAGGAAAAAGGAGCTGCAAACTATTCTCTTTCTAAACATTCAGTTTTAGCCTCGTGCAGGATGACAACTTCAGTTTTAAGAGTTTTTGCGCACACCAATCTTCTCTATGTTGCCTACTGTCCTAACACATTGCAGGTTCCTACCTGTTCCTTTGCATTATAATAAGGTACAGTCTATTCCAGGTTGATTAGACAAAGTCTTGTCACTAACAGATAATACCAGAAATTATGGTCTCTATCATATAATTAATATCAACCTGAATAGAAGTAAGGTGTAGTTGCTACTTATTAAAATCCTAGCTCTAAACCATTAAAAACATGTATAATTAATGTCATAAAAAGAGAGCAGATTCTACTAAAATCAAGTGCCCTCTCATCACAATCATAGTGAATGTTCTGTTACTTATGGTCTGCATATAACTTCACTTAATTAATTCTCTTTAGTAAAACTTTTATTATCCTAGGTTACAATCTCAACATTAAAAAGTGTTAGAAGCTTTGATTTTACTCTATTTAATAACTACTCCTGAAAAATATCTGCTTTGTTGTTTGAATTATACCTCCTGAGTATGAAGTTCAGAATTTTTCATTCACACTTAGACTCTCAGCTTACACTTTAGTTATGGAGTGCAGTCTATTTCAATAGTGAACCAAAACACACTGTTCCAATAAGGCTGAAAAACTGAATTACACAAAGTCCTAGTGGTTTGGGGTTTTGTCAGGTAGTTCAGCACAAATGGAAAGAGAACACCAAATCCCACAAAGGATAGCTTTCAAATTTCAATCAGACAAAAGACAAAGTTGTAAAGATTAGGAAAACAGGATCAATATGGTTCCATCTCCTGGAAAAAGTCCGTATTAAATATTTACATTCTGAAAGCATCATGATGTACCAGATTTCTGTGAGTTTGAAAAATGGATCTAACATAAGGATCTGAGTGTTATATCTAAAAGTATGCTCTTAAAATATGTGGGAGGTGATAAGCACAGGATTCTTAGGAAGGCTGAGATATCTGCCTTCAGCTTCTTACAATAGAAACTCTTCATTACAAATAAATAAATTAGATTTTTTTCAATAGTTTTTAAGGACATTGAGAGCCTTTACAATTTCAACAATTATTTCTTGTATATTTAAAAGGTTGTCTAGTTTAAGCAATTGCAGAAAAAGTGTCAGAAAATCCAGTTTTTCCTAGACAAAGCCATCCAATTATAAACTACAATCAAAAGAAATCATGTTTTAGTGAGCTTCCCTGATTTAAAATATGTACTTAAAAAACTACTAGCATTAAGGAAACTCAGTATGGATTGACACTGATGCCTGAATACATTTGAATCAAACAGATTTCACCTCCCTCACCAGCCAACCTGTTCTCAGAAACCAAGCAGGAGTATTATACTTCTACTCCCTTTCAAATTCTGGTGATTTAAGCACAACTATTGGTGAAACCAGGCCTGGCTGTGTCTGTCCCTAGGAAAGAGGCTGTTATTATTTATTGTCACTAAATGACTCAAAAAAACTTACTGATGCTGCTCAAAGGACAAAGGAAGCTAAAACCACAAGTGGAACATCCATCTGCAAGAACACACCGTTGTCTAGAAAAATAGAGTAGATATAGCTGAAAGAAATAAAAAAGAAAGGAGCAGGGGTGGGAGGATTTTTTCTAATATTTCAGAATCTGACCCTAAAGGAAGGAGCTTCTTGCTGTTGTAAGAGTGTTGTGGAGGAAAGTCAGGGCATGGTTCTTCACTGCTTTCTCTGTCCCTACACTTCTCAAAGTGTGAGGTGTGAGGAAAGCAGTGGAGCAGGAGGAGCACATAATACTGGTCAGGTGTATCCAGCAGCATCCCTTCTTTCACATCATGGCTGCATCTGGCACTGGCATTCTGCTTAGGTCAACCTGTAGCATTTTCTTGACTTTCAAATCTCTGAATAAAAGCTAGTTATTTTCACCAGTTTTAAAATCAGAGGAACAATTCTTGATGCAATGGTACCTACTGAAATCAAAAGCAATTTTGTTGGAAGTACACTGTGGAAATACAGCTCCATAAGACCTTGAGATCTTCACACTCCATAATAAGGAAAAGATGAAAGTAATAAATAACTCATATTCCACAAAAGCAAACAAATCAACCAACCAACCAACCAAAAAACAAACAAACAAACAAACAAACAAACAAACAAACAAACCAAAACCCAAAAAACAACCAAACCTAAAAAACCCACCTGAAAATACATTTAAAATAAAAAAAAGTCTTCTTATAAAGTGCAGGTGAACATTTCTTAAAATTCCCATTCCTTGATATAAAGAATAGTAGATTCTGTATTGTGTAATCACAAAAGAGAATGTAATAAGTAAAATAGAAATAAAAGTGAATTTATTCCAATACTTTTTTGTCCTTCTTTTAAAAATGCTGGTGAATTCTGAATTCCATGCAGAATGTACATCAGCAGAAACAAGTAGTCTGAAACCATGAAAGCTGCTCAAGTGCTGCAACATGTTGGCCTTATGCAGAAGATTGCTGAGTGATGTGAATGCTATGATCAATTTGACAGTTTGCAGACATATTGAGCAGCAGCAAGACTGAATTAGAATTTTAAAATATCTCACTAGAAACTGTAGCTACAGCATTTGCTGTGCAGTGAGCCAATCTGAAGACAAACTGGCAAAAAACAAGACAAACAAAACTGTACTAGCTGGCTGATAATGCACCAGCTACAGAAACAATGTATGGAGGAGAAATGCAGAAAGACAGCTGGATTTTGCTTATTCAGTATAGTAAATCAATCTTTCAGTGTCATGAAAATTTACCAGTTTGGGCACATCTGCTTTGCATAATTAATATGCAAATAATTAATTAGGAACAGAGTACAGAAGGTGAACAGGGTACCTGAAGTTACAAGCACTGAAAGAACAAATCCCAGTTTGTGTTGTATGAGGACTATCAATATAGCCAGGTCCTTCTGTGACCTCAAACCCAGGGAAGACTGGACAAGGGAATGACACTCCTAACCTCAGCAGGTCTCTTTCAGTATTACCAGTGGTTTAGCACTTTAGAATTTATTTATCTGTCACTGACATTTTTGTTGTTACCCATCTCTGCCATGGTGCCTAGAAGAAATGAGCTAATGTGTAATTAGGCTAAATGGTTGGTTTCTTTACTTAAACTAGCAAAAATGTGTGCCCTGATACATGCAGGTGTGTACTTTACACATGGAATGGTTACTTCTTCTGGATGTTTTTATGTTTCTCCACTTCAGCCTTAGACTGTAGAAGCCAGAAGACACTTTGCTACCAGCCTCGTGCAGCATTAAACAGAGAAAAGCCCTGGTCCTTTCCAGCTCCTGAGAGTAAGACAGACATTATTGATCAGTGATCAGTGGCAGAGGCCTGAACAACTCAGTACCAAGACAGTCATGTTGTTTGTCTATCTCAGCTGAGTCTTGCATGGTCTGACTGCCTCAAGGAGGGAACACTGGGGATGAACATTGAGTTTGTAAGTAATAATTGGTGATCTGTGGTAAGACCTATCACGACAGGTTGACTCATGCATTAGGTGAGGAAACTTTTATAATCACAGAAAGTATCTAATAAACCCTCAGACTTTTCAATTGCACTTGAAAGTTCTGGAAGCACTAAATTCTTTTTTTCCATCACATCATTCAGCTGTTTAGATAAAATGTGTGCAATTAATAACATGTCAGATGTATACTACTAGGTGAAAATATTTTTTATTTTATTCCTATATCTAATATATATGTGCATATACTAGATATATCAATCTACTACATATCTAGTCTCTGTATCAGTCTAAAATGATATGTAACTACTCATATATTGTTAATTTGTGTACCCAGTGTATTGTGTCTTTTCACTCTTTGAATACACTGTACATTCTTGCCATGAAATGAGATTTTCCTATCTATATGTACATCAGGACTCAACCAGGTAATAGGCTGTACACTGTATTGCTCCTGTGCAGATATACATTTTTTTGTCCATTTTAAGTGTCTTGAGGAAAAGGCATGTAATTTTCTTCAGATTTTTCTCATCCTGCATTCTCAAACATATCTCAGCATGTTGCTTGTTCATGCTAATTGCAGCTAATGAAGCTACAATTCTCAGGCATTGTTGCTTCCTAATCAGGACATATTATCCCTTCTGGATCCTTTGGCCACGGCTGTGGTCACCAGCCCATCTTTAGCTGAGCTTGCTCAGGCTGTTAAGGGAATGATACAACATATTTGTCTGACTCATTGCCCCAAGGAGCACTGACCTATTGGAGCCAGTCCAAAGAAGGGCAACAAAGATGATCAGAGGGCTGGAGCACCTCTGCTATAAGACAGGCTAAGAAACTGGGAGTTGTTCAGCCTGGAGAAGACAAGGTTCTAAGGAGACCTTACAGCACCTTCCAGTACCTAAGGGTGGCCTTTAAGAGAGCTGGAGAGGCACTTCTGACAAGGGCATGTAGTGATGGCACGAAGGGAAATGGCCTTCAGCAGAAAGAGACAAAGTTTAGATTGGGTATTAGGAAAAAAGTCTTTACTGTGAGGGTGGTGAGACACTGGGACAGGTTGCCCAGAGAATGCCCCACCCCTGAAACTGTTCAAGGATCCAGGCTGGATGGGGCTTTGAGCAACCTGGTCTGTTGGAAGGAGTTCCCGTCCATGGCAAGGGGCTTGGAAAGAGATGATCTTCATCATTCCTTCCAACACAAACCATTCTTGGATTCTATGATTTCTACAAAGTCAGGACATCTCTTTGGGAAGGACAGAAATATAATTTACGTCCCTGGCTGACAAAAAAATAAAATACTCCCTCACCCTTCCCCAGGGCTTTCTTAGAATCAGTAATGCAGAATGAGCATCGATGGCAGCTTTCTCACTCCTGGCCCACCACTCAGACACCTGCACAGGCTCCAGTTCATGCCAGCCTTGGCCTCTGGGTGAAGACTTCCTAAAAATATATCAATTATGAAAAAATTGCCAAGATGATACCACCACAAATTCTGCCCCCATTGGTGAAAATTTTTGCTCATTACCATATCAAACTGCCTTAGAACTGAAAAGCATTGCATGCTTTCACCAGTCCACTCAGTAATCCAACACATGAGGGTTTTAATCCAGACACAGTTCACTATACATTAATCCTGTCTGAATTAATTAGACACAGATAAATTCTAAATTAATTAGAAGCTTAATTAGAAGGAAAGAGACAGGAGCACTACCGTAAACAGACTGAATACAAAAGCTTCTGATCAACAAGCAACTGTAAATAAAAAGGCAAACAATGTGTCAGCTTATGAGAGAAGGAGGGGAAAACGTGATTTCTTCAGATTCTCAGACTTATTTTTTGCAATGGATTGATATAAAGAAATTATTTTAGCATTATTCTAGTCATTAGTATGTCTTCAGCTGAAATAATGCATTTAGTTCTGGGAATCTTACTTTCCTCTATTATCTTTGAAAATAAATGCTTCTGCAAGATGTCAACAAGAAGAGACATATGATGGACATATACAATCAATGGTATAGCCACAGTCAGCAAAGGTTTGGTATACCTCCACTCAGGGAAGTAGTTATGGTAAAAGGCAGAAGTATTTCAAATAAAAAAATTGTCAGTTAACCTCTGAAATTTATCACCGTCAGCCATTAAAAGCAAAACTTAAATGTTTATATAAACAAGATGAACACACAATTTATATAGCAGGAGTAAAAAATAAAACCATTTAACCTCATGTTTGGGTGGATGTCTCACTGACAGGCATTACAAAAACATCTCTCCCAGAGGAAGCTCATTGTGTGATTTCAGAAAAAGGTTTCTCAAATCTCACTGTGGAACAGGCCATTGCCAGACCTGGGACACCAGACCAGAGACATGATATTGTGACATACACGGCATCTATTTCATTGTTCACTAAAGTAATAGTTCAGTTAGACTAGGGCATTAGTTATCTTCAGCAATGTGGCAGAAGACAAAACAAGTATCAGCAATTTTATCTTTTTTTACCCATTGTCAATCAGTAATAGGCCTAGAGCTGTATCACCCTGTAAAGGAATTATATGTTCAAACTGCCTGCAAGACCAGGACAGGATTCACTGATGAGGCAGGACCCTTCTGGTCCTAAATTACTAAAAGCATATTTTACCAGAAAAGCAGTGTTTTGGGATTTTTATATGAGGACCACAATCTCCATTCAAGAAAGTCAACATCAGTTATGCTTGAATATCCATCAGTTTGATTTTACATGCAAGGCACATACATAGAAAGAACACTACACCTTTATGTCTGAGCCCACAAAAAGTGATGCAGTGATGCTTGAAAGCACCTGAGCCACTGGCAAGATATTTGTGCTTATTAAAAGCAAGAAAATAATAAATTCATATTAATTTTTTGTTTGATCAGAATTTGAATTTCATATTAGTCATGTTTGTTCAGATTTAGAAGCATCTGTCATCCAAAACCACCAATCAATATTTTATTCATCACAAACCATTTCAATCCATTGAGAAAAAACCTGAAGTAACAGCACAGAATTTAAAAGTATTACAATTAAAAACACAGCTCAGCATTTTCAGTCCAAATTAATGGTCTTCTGAGGGCTTTTGTTGTTGCTTCTTCATTGTTGCTCATATCCAAAGGTGAACTCCTTTCGTTGGCTCAATTTCCTTACGGTGGTCAGTTTATTTTTATGTATTTATAGTTAAAAATACAGAGAAGGTGTTACCAGGAGTAAGAAGAAAGAAACACCAAAAAAAGCAACAGACCATCCATAGTCTCAGATTGGTTAACCACAATGTAACTGAACAAGACCCTGCAGTGGATGGGATTTCCTGCAGAGCAACTGAGCCTTTCATTATAGGGAAGACCATTTCAATTCAGTTTTAACTGCTCAGTAAGCCTTGTGCCACTAAGGAATTACTGAAAACATAATCATCAGGCTCCTGCCACTGAATCTTTCTTCTACTGCCCATCTTGTCACAGAAATGACTATCTGTGAGTAGTGAGACTGGATGAAAAGTATAGAAAGCTATGCTGTTGCCTTTGAATTACTGACAATTTACAGCTATGCTAATTGCCACAAATTTTAATGATAATTTGAACTACCATGTAGAAAACCTTAAGCATTACTTTTGTTTTGCAATTGCATTCTTTACTTTGTTATTTTTCATACCTGGCATGCATTACTATTTTCTCTTTCCTGACAAAAATTCATTAAGAACTTATTTGAGTAATATGCAATTGTTTGGACTCTTCAGGGTCTTGGACCCCCGTGACTAGCATCTGTCTTGTTTGTTAAATATCTGCTTCTTTGTAACTTCTGTCAAAATGAATTAGGATTATAAATTCTTATACATCCCAAATGTATAACACAGCATTTGAAGCTATTTTATGATAAGTAAAAGTCTTCAGTCTTCTGTATATCTGAAGAAAAATGTCAACTCATATTTTCTCTACAAAACTTCCTAATTGCTAAGGAAGGCTTTCCTAATCTAAAATTAGCAAACTAATCTGATTGTCTCTTATTCCTGTTGTCACCAAGTGCTTAATTAGTAGATCTGATCATCCTATCAATATTTTGAGAGAAAACCAACTTTTTCTGCTGTTTCAGTACAGGTCAATTTCTCAGCTTGGCATTAAATAACTATTGAACTGAACTATCTGAAAAGCCTAAAATAAGGCAGCATTTTTTTTTATCTGCAGAAAAAAACTAAACCTGTATTCTAGCCTCAGTAACCAATGGTTTCAAACACTTACTCAGTGACTGCAGTGGTTTGAATACTGAAAATACTGGCAACATAATAAACCTCTATGGAATAAAAATAACTAGAAAGTAGTTAAAAGTATTTTTACTTAATCTCATAATTTATTATACACTCATGCTTTAAATCTGGCTGATTTTTAAAGATGTATTTTCAAAAGAAAATACTTTTAACTTAAATTTTTTAAATTATTTTAAATTACTTGGGGTTTATTCTACTTTATCATTACATGCCAGCTTGATAAATAATGTATTAAAATTGGTTTTTCATTATCACAAAGGCCAAGAAAGAGGAAGAAACACACTTTCATGCAGTATAAGGTAATAAACATGACCATATTCCTGGGGCCTCAGCATGTACCTTGTTGGACCTTCTGGGAGTCTGAGCAGAAAGATGTGAGTGAGCCAAAATAATAATGAGCTGGGAAAAAAAGAGAGAAATCATGTGAGAGACAAAAGTTCAGCAAAGACAGACTGTGACACAAGAACATATTTATAAAGGGGGGAAAAAGGCAATATTGAAGAAGGAGTAGTCCTAGAAAAGAAAAAGAGCAAATTTTAAGGTGGTCAACAGTCAAACATCAAGGCATACTTGCCATAATAGGCATTTATCACAGAATTGTCTAAGTTGGAAGGGACCCACAAGGGTCATCGAGTCCGTCTCTTAAGTGAATGACCCACACAGGGAGTGATCCCACAACCTTGGCATCCTTAGCACCATGCTCCAACCAACTGAGCTAAAATCAGTTCAATGTGTGTAGCATGGGAAGTGCTTTCTGGCTGCTGCACCAAGTGCCAAATGTCCAAGAGCCTTCTCTTGGTGTGCATTTGATTCATACTGGAGACCTTCATGGTGCTGAGGACAATTCATCATTATTAGGCATTGGGGCATATCTGGCACATACCTATAGTGAATCTTCTGGTTTAGTTTCCTCTGAAAGAAATTTAGGTCATTCAAACTGCAACTGCTCTATGGTGCAAAGAAATGCACAGTAAGTGTTGACAGCTGGGAGATCTGCTTCAAAAATACTCTTCTGCTTCAAACTGGGCTGACAGCGAGTCCACCAACGACACATTGCCAAGCCTGGATCTTCCTTCCACCCAGACCGTCTGGCTGGTCCTGCCACATGGCAGGATGTCATGGCACAGGAAGAAGGGAAAGACAACACCACACAGAGGCTTAACTCCTAATTTCAACCTCTGTGAGAAGGGAGGCCCTTCACACTGAGGCTGCACGTGCCTGTTTTGGAACAGGTAACACCCATTCTAACGTTTCCTGAACGGATCTTTTGGAAGCCATTCATAATATTTGTGTGTGCAATTAAACACATTTGCACAGTTCCACAGTAGCATCAGGACAGTAATCTAAAAAAAAATCCTCTTTTCTTACATATGGGTAGATGAGGGAATACACAGAGGCAATAAGACAATATTGATCTGCACAACAAGCAGCATGCTGCGGGGTGGAAATCAACGACACAAAATATGGGCTGCACTTACAATAAGGTTCCACTTTCAAATATTTCTTAAAGGTTAAATGAACACAATGTCATAACATAGTATACATTTCTATATAAAAGATTTACATACTAAGGCTGATAATATCATTAGAAGATTTAATCTCTAGTTAAAGGCAATGATCATAAACAACCTACTGGATTGTAATTGTTGATTTTCCTTTTACCCAACTATCTACAAAGTCTTTTATTAACCCTCTCTATTGTAGTGATGATAACTTATGATAACAACATGGATTTCTGTGGTTTTTTGCATCCTATCCACTTGACAATTTCCCTAGGCTAAAAAAACCATTTTAGACAGTGCTTGTAAGTAGGTGTTATCAATACACTATGTTATGCTGTTGGAAGAAAACCAACGTTTATTGCAGTTCTCCTCTATATTAAGCACTTTGCCATTTGGGAGGACAACACTGCTTACAGAAAACATGTTTCAAAGCAGTTTAAAATTAGTTCCTTCTTTCTGCTATTATAGTTTACTGGCACTCTTTACTTTCTCTTTTCCTTTCTCTATGTTCCCTTTGGGACAGATGGAGTGAGTAACAGTGAATAAAATGATACAATTAAATTAAATGCAGCAAGCTTCAGCAAGCACAGTTCCTGATCCTGCAAGATGCCAAGTACTCTCAAGTCAAGATAAGGTACTTAGAGCTCCACTCTGAATGAAACAAGCATATAAGACTAAGTACTAAACTCATTAATATGGAACAGGCACCAAAGAAGGGCCTCTCTTCCCTTACCTACAGGACTACTCCTGAATCACTTAAATGGTCAATTACCCAGGTCGTCACTGCAATATCAATTTCCATTTTTGACTCCCGTAGTCCTAAGAAAATCAATTACTATACCATTGGTGCATATTGGCTTTCATGCACTTTGATGCTCCCTTTTCCCAAACTGCTGAAGCCAAAAATTGATATTACAGTATGTTCTTTATAGGATGCCTAATAGTAAAATATGTTTTTAATGAGCACAGTCACACCCCATTGTTTTATTTATTTTTTCATAAAGCCAAGTAACGATAAGGGAGTGACTGAGGATAACTCCATGGGCCACAATCAAAGCAATCCTGTTTTTTCTGGCATTAACCAAGAAAGGCTTTTCACTTTTACACCACCATTCATATATGGATTTCAAACACCAGTAGTATCTCCCAGTTATTCAATTAAAGGGAGACAGAGGAATCACAGACACATGGAGTGGAACACAGCAGCTGGTTATCAGCACACAGCTACGCTTCTCGATGTCAAAGCTTAGAACAATACTCATGGCTAACTGTCTAATATAGAATCAATTTAGAAGTCCCCAAACCCATAGAAATTCTTGATTCTTGTGACAAGTTCCACTGAAATTAATTAGACCACTTGCAAAAAACAGGAGTAAGGTGTTAAGCTTGTAGAGTGTGAGTATACCAAAGACACTACAGCTAGTATCTCTTCTCAACTCAAATCTTTATAAATGCAAATTTCAATCAGCTGGAAGGACAGGCTTCTAGGTACCAGAATCATAAGCACAAAGAAAAAAATTTACTCAGCCTTCTCTATGCTACAAGCCAATTCATTAGTCCTACATAATTTAAAGAACACTACAAAATCCTTAAAAAACCCAGAAACTTTAAAGACTTATTTAAAAATCATCAGACTGAAGAAAATGTATTCAGGAATCAGAATTCTTCATACTACAGTTAAATGGACCTGTGACTCCAGTATATAGTTTGAGATCAGTATAGTTCAACTGATTTTTCTGCCTCTTTTATTACTTTATCTCCCTCTCTTCATCATATAAAAATATACTAATAAAAATCAAACTGACTTTTACAGAATTATGTGCATAGATACTTCCTTTTCAGCAAACAAAACAATAAAGTCCATTATCACAAATGTGTTTCAACAAAAAATTAAAGATGATAGATTATGCTTTATAATGGTCTCTCTTTACTTAACTATTTGTCAGGTGTCAACAAGTACAACAGTTATCATCATGTACAACATAATAAACCTACCAAAAAAAGCCTTAATCCAACATGACTGTTATCTTTGATACAGACATCAGGTTATTGCTGGACATCTATTAATCTATTTTGTGTGCAGGATTACACTGTAAATCAGTTTTCCCAGGATCATCACAGATTAAGAATTTTCTGTCAGAAAATTTACTATTGGAAGAGACCTTTTCTCACCTACATATTTAGTCAAGATATTCAAATTCTAGCCTGTTAATTTCAGAAGGATTTAAGTTCCTCTTCTGAAGCTGCACTATGATACTGACCATCATGCAAACAGTGTTACTACGGACAGCAATGTAGCTGCACACAAAGGCAGAAGCTGCATTGTGTCGTGTCTCTTCATGGACTCCAGGCACTGTTGCTGGCTCTCCTCCCTTGCACACACTTTAATCATTTCCAAACAACAGAGCTGAGACCAGCAATATTTGCACCAGACATGTGCGACCTGGGCGACCTCTTAATTTTGGGTTGAGACTTACAAAATCATATAATTAACTTTCACACAATAGTCCATAAAAATTTCACCATAAATACTGAGTCTCTGTTGCACTTCACAGGGCCCACTTACACAGATAGGTACAGTGAGACACCAAAATCCAGAGACTTGCTGGAGGCCACAAAGATAGTGAAGCTGAAAAATCCCATATCTCCTGTCATCAAGTCCCGTGATTTTCTGCAAGACCAACATTACATTTCCAGTTGCATATAATAACAAATCATTTATAGATCACATCCTGGAATATATATAAGAATAACCAGGAATAAGTGGAGAGACAAGAGGGGGTAGTAATAAACTAAAATTTCAAGCTTTGTGAGTTTCAACATACCTGTTGTATGTTCATAGGAGGTCTAGCAGAGCAAAACTGAGCAAAGGATAAATTAATACAAGCCTGAAAATAGTATTTATTTTATTAATATCATCTCCAGAGTAATTTAAATCATAGCTTTATACTCTCAATAAGTAAGAATCTTTGTTGTTGTTGTTTTAATGAGAATGGTGAATTCTGAAAAAATAATTGCTGGGAACTAATATTTTTAAAAGCTTCAGCCTATCCTGAGCTATCTCAGATACAGATTTTCAGTTTGGGAAAGGTAAGGAAATCAGCAAACACAGTTCACACTTCCCTTACACAATAGTCATAAATTGCCCTGGTAGATATTGTGTGTAGGACCAAAGAGAGGCTCTTCAGGCACTGAACACTGCAGAAGTACCACAGCATGTCCTGATGGTACCCACAGCTGCACAGACCAGGAGAAAGTAACAGTGCTCTTCCAAGAGTGAGTTAATCTGCCCCTGCCCATGGAGTGAGCATTATGGTGGCTCTGCTATAGTCTCATGGGTGGCAACACAACCAGAACTATTCACTGGTTTCTGAACTCTTCGTTTCAACAGTTGTTCTAGTTGCCTTTGTAAGAAGCTGCAGGGACACAGCATGATCAGCCATTTCCTTGTTTTGGAAAAGGAAACAAAGGAAGCTGCAGTACTTTGCCAGAAACAATTCTAGTGGCAGCAGTAGGCTACAAAAGAATCTCAACAGACTATGGCAGCAGTCCACATCAGTTATTTTTCTTAATTATGGCTCATAAATCCTGTGAGCACTTTACATCAACATTAATTGGAAGTCAAGGGTTCACAGTACCCTCCAGGAATTAACACTACAGAAGCCACAGAAAGTCTTCCATGAAGTAACATAAGGATTTCAGCCTCAAATAACGCCCTGTGGTTTTATTTTTATTTTGGGAGGAGGGAAGGAAAAGGAGCCAAGATACAAGCAGAGTCTTATGAGCAAATACAGATTCTTCTCCCCTGTCTTGCCCCATTAACTGTAACAAGGCTCTCCAGCCTCTCCCCTCCACATTACTCTAATTCAATCCCAGTTTCCAGTCACCATTGCTAGCACTTCCATTTATAATACTAGTTAATTTAAGTCTCTCTCTGGGAGCAGTACAACACTGAGGACTTTCATTTTCTCTCAGTGTTAAACAACCAATGTAGTCAGACAGAAATTCCAGCTATAACATTTTGCATTTTTACAGTATTGTTCACTTTCGGATGTTGTTTTACTTAGAGGCTTACCCAATATGAGGCCCTGGTGTGCTGTATACTAAACAGCTAGTTAAAATTCACTTCCTCAGCCAAAAGGTTTGCAGTCTAAATAGGGAAAGAATGGCAGAGGAAAACAAACCTGGGACTTACACATTATCAAGGCAGCACTGTGGTCAAGTCCAAAGCCAGCTCAGACTTGCATGCAGGACCATGCTGTTATTCAGGCACTACCTGAGCCCTGTGACACTTCCAAGGATTGATACACACATGGAAATCAGGAGGGGAGACAACTCAAGGACTAACCTAAGATCTAAAACATCGTCTGTGAAAGTGCACGGAATAACTTCCAAACATCACACTTCTTTCCCACCTCCATTTTACATTTCTCCTACATTTCATAATGATATCATACCCAGAGGTAAAGATTTATTATAGAATGGGATAATTATAGAATAGTCAGTTTGAAAAAGACCTCTTAAGATCAACTGCTTCCTCAAAACATGGTGAATTACAAAGTGAAACTGCGTTGCCCAAGGACTTAACAAATTACAGTACCTGCAAGGATGGAGGTTCTGCAACCTCTCCAGATAATCTATTCCAGTACTTAAATACCCTCCCCTCCTCGTGAAATAAAACTAATTAATATATAAGAAACTTGACTAATGCCTTTGAATTCCTATGCAGAAACTTGTATTTGTTACATCTGGCCCTTTTTCTGTGCCTTTCTAATTCCATCCCCTCTCTATCTCTCCTAGAGGTAGTGGAAGACTGCAGTTAGCCTTAATTTGTCCAGCATAAACAAGCACAGTGCTCTCAATTTTTTCTTGCACTGCCTTAATTTTCCTATGCTGCAGTTCTCTAACCATCTTACTCTCTGCTGGACTGCTGCAGTTTATTCCTCTTTCTCTTGCACAACAGGTCTAAATTGAACATAGTTCTCTGCATGGAGTCTTATAAGTAATGAGCAGAGGGAAATAACCACTTGACCTGCTGGCTACAGACTTGGCAAGACTGCCCAGTATGCAACTGGCTTTCATTGCTCTGAGCACATTCCTGCTGACTCATGATCACCTCACTGCCCACTAGGACCCCCAGGTCTCTCTGCAGCATCACTTTCTAGACAGGTGGACCCCAGACTGTACTAATCTGTCTTGGCAGAACCCTGCCTTTGTACTGTGAACATTACGAGTACTCTACCAGCCCATTCCTCCCATTTGCTGAGGTCCCTCTGTATGGAAGCTCTGCTCCAGTCCAGTATATCAACTGCTCTCCTTCCACACACACAATTTTTGCATTATTCATGAACTTGCTGAGGGTGCATGTTGCCCCTTTAGGCTGATGTATTGGAACAGGCTCCCCTGGGAAGGGGTTAAGTCACCATCCCTAGAGGTATTTAAAGATGTGTAGAAGTGGTGCTTAGGAACATGGTTTAGTGGGGGAGTTGGCAGTGCTGGGTTAACTGCGGGACATGATAATCTCGTAAGCCTTTCCCAAACTAAATGATCCTATAATTTTATAAATCTATGAAGGTTGAACAGTATCAACCCCAATACTGTTTGCTGAGGAAGATCACTTGTAGTTACTTGCCATTTTTTTTCCAAACTACCCAATTCCTGTCTCACTAGTTTATCTACAAAGATGGTGTGGGAGATCATGTCAGAAACCTTGTCAAGTTAAACAACATTCACGGCTATTCATTTACAACAGAGCATTCATTTCATTCTATAAAGCAATGGATTGGTCAGGCATCATTTATCCCAGTAAATCTGTGCTGTTCTCAATTATCTTCTTGCTCTTCAAATAGCTGGGAAGTAGCTTCCAATATGACTTCCTCCATAAGCTCTTCAAGGACTGAGAGATGCTACCAAGCCTGCAGTTCACATAGGTCCCCTTCTTGCATTTTTGAAGAACAGCCCAATGGAACATGAAGCTACAAAATCCTTACACTGTCTCCTGTGTGTGATTCAGCAGCAGAGGAAAGAAGAATTCTGAATATCCTAAGCTGACACCTGCTGTGAGGATTTTTCATGCAGAATGCTATCTGAAGCCAAAGTACACAATTATTGAAACAGAGTTATTAACTGCCAGAGCTATTCCATGGTGTCATACAGGAGGACACTATAATCAAGTATTTAGCTGTCTAGAACAGAAACAAGACAATATTTCTGCTTATTCAACTTCTCTTGTAGACTTAAAGATGCTTCTCTAAAATCTCTCTCATGTTCATAAAAAAAGTCAGGAAATACATTTAAAATTGCAGAAAGGAAACTGGATTCTCATCTCAGAGGATGGTTTTTTTTTCTTTCAGAAGTCCAGCTCCTATTAAATAACAGAATATCTCCTGTTGTTTTCAGTATGTGTTAGACTAAATCACTGATTGCACTGAGTACATGAAGCAAGAGTAGAGACCAGCACATATTCAATATGAAGTTGTTCTAACAGAGCCAGAAAAAAACAACTTTCCTCTAAAAAACAACCTGCAATTCAAAATTAACAACTATTTGACAATCAAAACTATCTGTATTACTTGGAGGATACTTAAGTACAGTTTAGAGACAGAAATAACTGGGAAACACTACAGTTTTCACCTCAAGAAATTAAAGATGTTTATTTTAGCATAAACACAACTTCAGATGAAAAATTTTCTGGAAAATTTGAAGTATATGCAAAACCCTCTTAAACACTTAAGAGCTGCGAGTATGTCTACCTCTCCACATAACACTTCTGTCTCAAAATTCACACAGCATTTGACACCTTTGGTTTCTTTGCTACATATCTTTACTAGGCATTTCAGTCACCTTTAGTTTATGAAGTACTTTTTCTCTTAGACCCCTTGCAGTGGTATCAATATTAAAGAACCAAAAAGTCAGAAATGGATGGCCAGGGAGTGACTGTTCCTTTCATAGGCTAATTCACATTAGTTTAATCTAGATAATTAAAAAAAATAATTAGTAACATGCACAAAATTAATCACAATTTAGTATAGAGCATGACATTTAAAATAAGATGGGTCACCCAGGAGCCAAATATTATTGACTTTCCATGACATTTATTCTTTCCAATGCCCAAGTTGATTTAGACAGTGGGGCTTAGTAATCTTTGTAATGTAGTACCCTTTCTTCCCCACAATCTCTTTGTGACTTGGATGAGATTAATGAATGCTATTTTGAAGTATTGGGCATGAATATTATGGCATTCTTGTGCTACATCTAATCTGGTTAACACCTGCATAGTTTACATCTGCTTCTTTGAGTTTACAAGAGTTTACATGTATATTTTTATGGTACAAAACTATCAAATGAAAACTAGATTTTTAGCAGCTGTCTGGAGCAGTTCCTGCCCTAACATTGCCTTAGGCAGTGTCACTGCCCTAGAGCTGCATGTTGCCATTGCTTGGCTGGAATTATTCCCTGTGCATTAGAGCCAAGAAGTGAGAATATGTGAGTCCTCATTTCCTCAGGACAAGGTCAAAGCTCACCTTAAACCATGCCTGTCTTGGCTGGGGCTACAGTGGCTGATTTTGCACCACACTGCACACGTAGCAATCTGGTGCTCTGCATGAGCCATGCCAACCTCTAGCTGAAGAGCTTGTCTGTCCCTTCACCCACTTTCTGGATAGTGGGTCTACCCACACTTCATCAGCCTCTACACAGGCTCAGCACAGGTTCAAACAGGAGTTCAACTGTGCCCTTTAAGCTCAAACCAAAAGTGCAGGTTTTGGTAGAAAACTTTATGCTAAAAAAAAAAAAGGCAGGTAGAGCAGCTCTTGTGCAGAAGCTAGCATTTCAAAAAGTAGAATGATAATTACTTGTAAATACTGCCTTAAAACCAAACAAAATTATGTCTGCTATAGAAAAGCATATTACCATATAGCGTTACAATTTTTATATGTAAGTTATCATATAGATAGCACAAGTCCCTTTCCCTGCTGTGGAAAGATCCCAAAGCCCTATACATCATAGATCTGCATAATTTTCAGCTATTTGAAATAGGGCAGAAGTGTTCAGTGTTATTAACTCACAGCAAAAGTGTTTTTCATTCCCTTTACACTGGTGTAGGCAACCTGCACCACAAACCATGCTGCAAAGTTGCAGAACAAAATGAGCACATCTGTAATGCTGGAAGTTGTTCTTCTATTCTAAAATAAGACCTGATGTATCACTGAACAAGGGAAAGGGAAGTTCAGGTAATGGTTCACATTCACAGTTGCAGGAAGAATGTCTCAGTGATCAATTATTTACAGAGGCTTGTTTCTTTCCCTTGCCACAGGCTGCTGCCCCTAAACCTTTGCAAGTAGAAGAAACAAGCAAATGTTCTTCCTTTCCTTCAAGGCAAAGCTGGCTGTCTCAGCTGGCTTTTCCAGGAGATGGTTTGAGAGCACCTGCATAATACAGAGCATTGGACACAGTGCTGCCATTACCAGGGGCTGTAGGGATGACTTTAATTAATAGAATCACAGAATATGCTGAGTTGGAAGGGACCCACAGGGATCATCGAGTCCAACTCCTGGCCCTGCACAGGACATCCCCAAGAGTCACACCCTGTGCCTTAGAGCATTGTCTAAATGCTCCTCGAGCTCTGTCAGGCTGGTGCTGGGATCACTTCTCTGGGGAGCCTGTTCAGTGCCCAGACACTCTCTGGGTGAAAAATCTTTTCCTGATATCCAGTCCTAAACCTCCTCTGCCTCAGCTTCAGGCCATTTCCTCCAGTCCTGTCACTGTCACTACAGAGCAGAGATCAGTGCCTGCCCCTCTGTTTCCCCTCACAAGGAAGTTACAGACTGCAGTGAGGTCTCCCCTCAGTCTCCTCCAGGCTGAACACACCAAGTGCCCTCAATTCTCCTCAAACACCTTCCCCTCAAGGCCCTTCACCATCCTCGTGCCCTCTTTTGCACACTCCCTAATAGCTCAAGGCCTTTTTTATATTGTGGTGCCCAAAACTGCAGCTTGACCCAAATTACCATGCCCAGCTAGCCATAGCACTACATTCTTGTCTATGCTATATCTGACCTGAGAATAAACACAGCATTTTGCCTGTAAGGTTGCCAACTTTCATAAATACAAATTTCATTAAGGAAAGATTCCTAAATTAAATATGACAACTAAAATGTCTGTGGAGAAAGAAAGCCCTCAAAACATTTAAAACAAAAACAAAGCTTTTAAAGCAATTCCACATTAGAACTCAAGTTAAGTGAAAGAAAAGCTGACTAAGCCATACACTCCTCTGTAATGGCTGAATTGCTTTCAAGTGAACTCTTCACAACAGCATTTGACATAACTAGGAAGTTCTGCATTTTAATTCAACATTCAGGACTTGAATAAATATCAAAAGGTGTCTATCTATTTATTTTATGTAATTGCTAAAATTAATATGAAAGAGGTAGAATAATAATTTAGGTCCCAGCTTGCTTGCTGTAAAAGTGCTGAGAGACTCTGCTGCCATTTAAAAATCAGGAAGTAATTCCACACAGAGATACTGACAGTGAGCACAATGATGTTTTTGGATATGTTGTTGTTGTTGTTGTTACATAATACAGAAAGAGAGCTCCATTTTTATTAAACAAGTTGGAAACTTTGCTCACTGAAATTTTTCTATTGCATTTCCAAAATGGATCAAGTACTGTTTAATTTATATATAAAAATAAGCATTGTCACTAGACTTCATAAGTGGTATGCTGCTTTATAATTTCTTTATTTAAGAAATTGGACAGGGAGAGAAATTTGATAGAGTGACCTCAACCTTTGCCTATGATTTTAGAGCTTAGTTTTTTAGGTGTCTTCCACGGACTACAAAGAACACAACACTACTGGCTTACATATAACATTCTTCTGTTGTAAGATATCATTGGAACCATTAACGAAATCAATTAGCACAAAGCCAGATCAGAATCTTGTGAAAAACTGAGTGTGGGTCTGTTAGAAGTAAAATAAATCACTTGGGACATAATTTTTCTGGAAAAATAAGAATGTGGGATGTTTTTGCTTCTTGTCCAATACATGCCACAGAAATAAAATAAACTTAATGGTTTTGTGAAATGTTTTAAGATAACCAGTGTCACATAGGCAAAACGAACTTTAGTAAGTCAGAACACCAAGAGAACACCAAGAGAAAGATCTGGACTTTTGGGAGCCACCTCAAAGGCACAGGACACTAATAGTAAATGTTACATTTCAGTAGGTTAGAATATGGCAAAATCTAAGTGGCTTTTCTTGAGACCAGCAGAAGTGAAGCCTTCTTGCCCTTGGAATCACTACTGGAGTGCATCAAGGAGAGAAGCACACAGGACAGTGAACAGAGTATGCAGTAGAGGGATGCACCAAACCCACTTTTCTGCAGTCTTGTTCTTGTGAATGGGTTATAAGATTTCAGTCTACAAGGAATCTGAAAGGAGCTATGCTTTATAACACCTCAGGTGAAAGAGACACTGAACTACCTGAACTGTTTATCAGTACTTAAAAAAAATCCCCAACATGATTCAAATCAATTAATTAACACTCTGAAAGTCAAATCTAATCCTGAAATCAATAAGGTATTCTGTACACCTTTTGTCACACATCTGGAGTCCTTACAATAGAGTCCAAGGTGAAATGGAGTTGAAAATGCTTTTACTTTCACAAAACAATGTAGTGTATAAGTTCTATTTCTTTCTAATATATGGAACTTCAGTCCTCTAAACAGAGAGGATCCAAAAGTTTTCCTTGGAAGTATGAAGCTTTACTGGTGTCTTGTCATTCTGGTAGCAGCACTGTTCCAGCAAAAGGTGAATAGAGCTGTTAAATCAGTGTGTATATACATATGACCTTCAGTATGGAGTGTTTTTTCCAGCAACCATGAAGTGTCTACAATAGTGACAAGTTATTTTCTGAGTAATCTTGTGTGTACATATATATCACAGGATGATATAAGATTTCATGTAGTAATCTTACCCTGCTCAGTGGAGTTAGGGTGACATATGCTGCTTTGTGATACAGAACAGAGTAAAATTGGGTTTTCTAATATAAGTCCTGACAAAAAATAGTAAGTGAAATACCAGTAGTGCCAAAGACGACAGGGCAAACAGAGCCACTCTTATGGGCTCTGTAATATAACAGTCCTTGATTTTTAGAATTAATTTCACCGGGAAATGGAATGTCTGACAAGACACAGAGGTGATTTTTAAGAGGGCCATTGACAGAAGCGACCTCAATTTAACATATCAGCTGAAAGATAGTACCTCTTATCATGTAGCTTCTTCTAAAATCACTCTTCAGTGACAGCATCAAATATGAGTGGAAGTCCCAAGGCAATACAACAACCACCTTGTAACTTTCTGCTCCAAAAGCAAATGTCCAGTGAAAAATTAACACTGTCACCAGGGACTTCATGGATGAATGGAAACTCATCAGGAACCACAGGTTATGCAAAAAAAGCCATTGGACAAAACTACCTCCTATCCAAAAATACTTCCATTACTTTATCTTCCAAGAAAGAAAGGAGCATTGGACTAATTTCACAATGGATGAAGGCCATGAATGTAAGAGATATGTCATGTTTAAAAACGTGAATTTTTAAGGACTGCCTAGCAGATAGCTCCCATTGAGCTCAATGAAATTTGGGTAACTAGGAGTGTTCAAAAATGTGCCTAAAATTACTTGATTAGAGCAGCAAGTTACATGTAATGTCATCAATGAAACTGCAGGGGCCAGCCCTGTGCCCATCCCTGCCTTGAAGTTGATCACATTTCTTTACACTTTCTTCTTTTTTTTATATATACTGGATTCAGCTCAGCTACTTGGTCACATTCTGATGCAAAGAACTGACAGCAAAAAGTCCAGAAATGTAAGGAAGGAATTTAAAACTTGAACCTTGGTTCCATGTCATCTCTAGTAATAACATTCATCATCTTATGTCTGATCTTCTGTTGACTTTGCTTCACAGTCCAAATATTCTACATTTCTGTGCCCTTAGAACAGAACCTTGCTAAAGAACCTCCTTCCCAAAACATGTCGTTTTTCACATTTTTAACTCCATATATAATTTCTGTCACCTCAGGAGCAGAAATATTTCCAAAGCAGTGTTAACATCTCAGTTACCAGCTACTCATGTTTTAAATTAATATTTACAATGTTAATAAAAAATTCATTATTTACCATGGCAACCTGTATAATACATATGCTACTACTGAGAGTGAGAGAACCCATTAAACATAAATAAAAATAAGCACAAAAATGAACCGTCTACATTTCTAGAAACATGATACCTCCAAAGAAGGTGAAAAAAAAATTAATCAGCTCTAATGAAAATCCAGATTTTCATATCAGTGCAAGGGAGACTGGAACATGAAATGTTGGGAGTGAATTATGAATCTTCAGTTAGCAGGGAACTTCCCCAATTTGGGTCTGTACAGTTCTAACAGTGAGAAAATTAATAATATCAAAATAGAATTTGGATGTAAAAATCTCAGTTTGATCTTACTTCAGTCTAAACTTTATATTCCTTTATTCCTTTCTGACACACTTATTTTATTATAATAGAAGCTTTGGAAGAACTCCCATTGGCCTATTTTTTTTGTCCCACCTGTTGGTTTGGTTTTGTTGTTTTCTTTTTGTTTGGTTTTTTTTTTAAGAACCACAAAATATTCTGCTACAACAGAAGAAGCTTATTTTAAAAACCAAAGCTTTCCCTGCCTTGATTTCAGGAAACTCTCTAGAAAACATCAAGCCTGGACATCTCATAAGTACCACTTTGCTTCTGAAGAAGGATTCTGCCTAATCATGTCTCTGGTAAAGCTTTTCAGATGAGGCATGTGATGAGGAGCAGCCTTTTTCCCCTGAAACAACAGAAGCTCATGTGCACCTGACAGGCACAGATTCAAGTCCCTGTGCTCCCCCTCAGTGCTGGCAGTTGTACAGGTGAGCACAATTTACCTGCACGTGTGTATTCAACCGAAGGGAAGAAACTCTGCTCATGTAGCCCCTCCTAAACCAGCAATACAATCAGAGCAGGTCACTCTCCTGCCTAGCAGAAATAACTCTGCTGATTTCAGAAAAAATACAGCAAGGATAAATTTAGCTCTGCACAATAAAAATGGGAACTTTACTGCAGCTGAACAATTGTCAGTACCCTATCTTTTCTGAGTAGACATAAAACATCAGGGGACAACTACTCAGTATGGTTTATTATTTTTGTTGTTCTTGATGCCAGTTACTGTCAAAAATCAGAAATATTTCCAGAGCAATAAAAAATATACTCCTATACTTCCTACTCTTCTTTAACTATGGGAAAAAGATATTAAAATATCATGAATTACTATTTTTAATATAAGATTTTTATGTGCAATGACTTTTTTCCAAACATTAATAAATCAGGGGGAAAGGCTTGGTCTCCTTGCAAAACACAGAATACATTAGGTACAATTTGTTTTTATTGATTTTCAGGGGCATTTACAGAACACAAAATGCAGTATAAAAAGAATATATTGCTTAGATATATTCACAGGCATGTTCTTTTCATTTCAGAACTTTAGAAAAATAATAGAAGATCTTTCCAACCTGCTGTATGCTGGCTGACACTTCTCTGTGGCATGTGGGGCAGCATTTATTGTGAAATGAAATGGGGTTTATTTTCAATATGGTCCAAGCACCAAACATCTGATCTCCCTTTCTATTCACTTAAAAGGAACAAGTTATCCAAAGCTACAGAAGAAGGATCTTAAGGAGTATCCAAAGCCTTCTTAGGCCAATGGTTTGGTTTAAAAGTCTGTGTTCTGATGTTGTCTTAGGGTTCAAAGCAAGAAGAACATGCTGGTAAATACTTAGGTATTCAACATGGGACACAAGGATGCACCCAGATGACTCAAATCCAGGTTATAGTGACCCTTCACATTTCTGGCCAACTCACAAGACAGATTACAAAATGGAAGAGTCAAGACTCAAAACACCTCCTTAAATAGCTGGGTAAACCACTGACAAGAGTCAGAGCCACAAGAAATGCTGTGAAGCAGATGAGAGCAGAGCCAGGAAAAACAGACTGAAGACCAGAAGACTGGGCCAAACAAAGGCCTTGGGATGATTCTGAAAGGCAGACTGGAAAGGGCATGAACAATTTTGCCAAAAGCCAAGCAGACACACAAACACAGGGGATGCACAGGCAGACAAACCCAAATGAAGCAAAGCTGACTGTAAGACAAAGAGCAACTTGCTGGGTCTTAAATATCTTTGAGAGGCCCTTCTTTTGACATGCACAGAGGAGCCTGTACAGCAGCTCCAATGATATGGCTGATACAGTACCTGCAGAACTGTGGCTTACAGGATTTATTTGCTAGGACTGATGTTTGAAAAGTAATTGGGGTGCCTAAAAACAGATATGTGAAGATATCAGTATGGGACTGATGGAAATAGAACAGGACTTGTGCACTTGTGGAACAGTGGCTGGAGGCCAGGTGGGGTATGAGTAGTCTACAACAGGAGTGCACAGGTTCAGCACCTGGATCACTTACTTTGTAACTGACATGGTAGAAAAGACAGAAAACTCAGTCAGCCCCAGTGACAGATACAGAAGTTCCACAGTGTTCTCACTGGACGAAAAAAATGAAGCCTGATGCTCCACTTATCCTTTTCTCATTTGTATGTCAAAACACTGCTTGGTTTTGAAAAGTATTACGGTTTCCAGCCTAATACCACCTCCATCTCACATTACATGTCATCTCAGCTTCTGCGCTTCAAGTAGTCTTCCATTCCAGAAAGAAATGTAACAAATTTCACATGAAAACATGAGTTCAAGTAAAGCAGGAATGCTTACAGGTCAAATGGAAGATTGCTATAACTTACATTCCAGAAAGTCCCTAAACAAGGTGATATTTTACCACAAGGCAGCACAGGCTTTTCTAGAAGAAAACAGAGACAGTTTTACAGAAACAAGTTTCTCTAAACCAGAGGCTTATATTTATCTAGGCTACAGATTCATTTAACTAGAATTTCACCTAAATATACAATGAAATTATGTTATGAAAAGCAAATAAAAACTAATGAATACACAACCACTGTAAAATGAAGCCTAATACAAATTTTCTGGAACTACGAGAGAAGAACACATCTGAAGATCAAAATATTTATGTGCATAAACAGAGATCAGATGCACAATTTCAGCTATTCCATTTGAAAATTTTGCTTATAGCTTTCATAAAATGTATTAGAAGTTTAAATACTGGTATTTCTTTATGACAACTGGATACATGTCATTAGTATGGACTAAAGAAAATAAAAAAGAAGATACAAATAGAATCAGCTCAGGCTTACCTATTATTTTATGTACTGGTTCTGGCTGGGATGGAGTTAATTTTCTTCACAGCACCCTGTAAGATGTTGTGTCTTAGATTCCTGGTTAAAACAGTGTTAATAACACACTGATTTTAGCTAATGCTGAGCAGTGCTTACAGTGTGCCAAGGCCACTTCTGGTTTTCCCTCTATGCCCCAGCAAATTGGCTGGGGTAAGAAAGGAGGCTGGGAGGAGACATGGCTGGGACAGCTGACCCAAGTTATCCAAAAGGTTATTCCATGCCATATGCCATGCTCAGCAATAAAACTGGAGAGGGAATCTTTCCAAGGCAGTCATGGCTCAGACACTGCCTGGGCCTGAGCCTGTAGGTTAGTAGTGGTGACTGCCTTTTTCATTTTTTTCTTCATTTACTAAACTGTCTTTTTCTTGACTCACGAATTTTTCTTGCTTTTGCCCTTCCACTTCTGTCCCCTGTCCCTGCTGTGGCAGGATGCAAGAGAGGGGCTGCTGGGTGCTTTGTCGCTGGTCGGGATCAACCCATCACATTGTGTCACCAGAGGAAGACAAATGTATCCTGTCTCTCCCATTCACTGGCTCTGCTGGAGAAGCTGAGACTGACTTTTTGACTTTATCAGCATTTTCCACACTTCTCGTGATCTGCAGAGCCCTTACAATGGCAGGTAATATCTGAAAAGTAAAAAGCAGGGTAAATTTGCTTTCTGCCTTAGAACTGCCCCCAGCTGGGAAATTATTCCTTACAAACCATGAGCTGTAACAACAAAATTGCCATTAATCCATAAATGTTTCCTGTGCTATGCTCTTGCTTGACCTTGCCTGTAGCTGTGCTGGCCAACTGCTAACATGATCTACATAGTTTAGCTGGAGTTTATGGAGAACTTGGCTCTGAAACAGTTATTTGCAATGCAGAGGACCATGAGAACAGATCCTCTGAGTTTGTCATGCTGTCTTCTGGCAGAAAAGTACAGCATCTACTTTACAGCTCTCAGAGTTCTCTGAATCCTCAGCTTTTTGTTTATACACATTTCATTCACTTGGGTTTGTACCAAAGTATTAATAATAGTTATTGAAAAAACAACCAACAGTCCCAAACAGCTCCTTCTGTCCCAGATAACAGAAAAACTGTCAGATCAATGTGTAGGCAGTTACTAATTTATCTGCAGAGCAGTGTAGAGCTGCATGAGATACAAGTTGCCTCAGGTGCTCCAGCCTTCCAAAAGCACAACCAGCTCAGAGTTAATTAGCATGACAATGTACCAGGACACTTAAGCAGGTTTTCCAGCTCACACGGAATTCTTTGGTACTTCCTGACTACTGCCAACTTTCTACTCATACCAAGTTAGTCCGGGTGGATCTGTCCTACAGAGCCAACAACACTGCAAAAATAGCACAAATGCACCATTCAGTATATGTGCATAATGCAGAATGAGGAAGACCAATTCAGCAGTTCATAACTGCTGAATTGTATTACAAATATTTTTCTTCTGTATTCCTATTTTACTTGAAGTATTCTATGATTATATGATTCTTACTTTCCTCAGCATCTTCAGAGTTGCACAGCCCATTCCAAGGAGGGAGTGGATTTTTATAGCTATAACATGACACTGATTTTATTCATTAAGACTTTGCCAGCCAAAGTACTTGGGGAATCATAAAAAGTTATACACACATGAAAAAGACACTGTAAAAATATAATTTTTTAAAAAGGTGTCAAAATACAAATTAAACAAGCAAGGAAAGGTGAGCTAATAAAATACAGACATCACTAGTCATAAGAAAAGCTATTTCTTTGAAAGGGAAGAGCCTGCTTTGTTTGGTAACTATGAAGAACCAAAAGGGAAGCCATGGTGGGGCAGGGATGCTTTCCCACAGCTCAGGCCAACACCAATACCGTGGATCAGAGCAGAGGGTGCCGGTCACACCATGCTAGAGATGAACACAGTTCATGCTGTTGAAGCAGTGGTCAGTGTCAAAAATGTGAAACTTTTCTTGATCACAATGAGAACTAAAGGGAGAATAGCTTTGGCAAAACCTGGGAATGAGTAAGCAGAGATGGAAGCAGTGTGTTAAAGAGGCTCTTCCACTCTAAATGCAGCAGATGTGACAATGGAAAGCAAGAGCAGAAATTAGAAGAGGAGGAAGGAGAAAGAACAATGTAAGGGCAAAAGCCAAGGACCAGAGCTGTGTTGTAGGGATGAGAAACAGATGGTCCCATCAGATCAGAGAACAGTGCTGAGTCAGAGAAATGGAGTCAGAGGGAAAGACATGGTTTCAGCTACAGCAGAAGAATTCCTATTTAACACCAATCATTAAAGTACAGATTCCCTTCTTGGTAAACCACCACAGTATTTTATTTTATAAACATCTAGCACAAGAACATTCACAATGCTGAACCAGTAATTTTCATCCAGTTTCTGATGATTAATAACACATTAACCTGAGGTGATTCATGAATCTGAGGTGACCTTTAAAACAGCAGTGGAAGTACTTTGGGTGACAGCTGTTAGAAAACTTAAAGCAGCCATATTCCTGCTTTCTGAACAAGGTGCAAACACTGTGGATGTAATAATTTCCTTCACTTCTGTCTGTGCCTGCCTGGCACAAGATTTACATTCAAATTATACATCCAAAACCTGGAGATATACCACAGTAACAAAACCCAAATGATTTTGAGGGAAATCTGACAAAACCACACACTTGCCTTAAATGTCATTGGCCTAGTTTTAATGATGATATGAGCTCCTATAACAAGGCTGAAGTTGCATCTTCAGAGATGCTTGTGGAAAGCAAACAAAGTGTGAAGCATTCATTTTAGGGACAGGTTCAAGTCCAGCTTCAGAGACTGTGATCTTCACACAAACCACCAAAAATGTGTTAGGCAGATTTTATTTCTATGGCAAATTTTGAAAGCTTTTTATTTCCTCCCACTACAGCTATTTTTAGCTGAACTCTTTGTCCCCATTCTGGTCAGACTCATCTAGTCCGATTAGGATTAAATGGAGCACAGCAGTGGTCCCACTGGAGTGTTCACCCACTCATTAATTAGGCACAGAAATAGAATTAAAAGCTCTTGCTGCTTTCTAGAGTTGAATAAAGCAGAAGTTAACATTTTCAAAATTTTGCTTTATGCTTCTTTCATTCATAGCTTTTCAAAACCATTGCACAATGTCAGCAGAATGAGCATTCCCCCTCTGTCAGCCAGCTGGGAGCTCGGAGAACAGCCTCTGGGACTGCACTGGAATTCTGAGCCCTGAAACACTGGGACAAAACAGAGCTCCGTGCACCAGCCCAACCAACTCTGCTGTTCAACATCCTGCCAGTCATCACAAAAATATGTCACAAGCAAGGAAGAAAGTCACACCTGAGCAAAAGCCACTCAGGCTTTTATGGTGCTACTGGCAGCCTTACTTGCCAGCATCTGGCCGGGCAATCCTTCACTGCACAGTGCTCGCTTTGACTCATACAAATCACTTGTACACAAGGGCAGCAGAAACAAGCCCACAGCAACTAATTCATCAAACCTTAAAGAAAAATTAAGAGAGGAAAATGTAGATCTGAATGTCAAAGTACCATTCCAGTAACTGCACTTCCATTGTTAGCCTGTGTGTGGAAATAGAGACCAACAACTGCTGTCTTCTTGGCAAATCTGAATGTGACCAGAGTGGCTGATCTCCTCTTCTGTCCAACTCTTCTGGTAAGTTTAGAAGCCACAACTGATTTTTATGAAAAAAATATTAAGAAATCCATGACACCACACTCAGAGAATCACAATGGATTTGACAATTCTTCTCTCAATGCTCAATAATTTTGTCTCAAGGTGGAAAGCCACATCAGCATGAGAGTAAATTGTTTCTGTGCACCTGAACAGCTTGATTCTGACTGGTAACTAAATAAAGTAAGACAGACAATGCCTGATTGACAGAGTTTTTCCATTTTTATATCTCCAGGAATGCTACAAGGCATACACAATTGTCCCCAATAACATAAGAACTAAGAGAACTGTAATAGATAGCCAGATTTGCAAATCCTTGGGATACCAGATGACTTATGCATTGTATTACAATAAATTGCCTCTGAAATTGTGGCATGCTGCTTTGGGGAAGGAACACTTCAGTGTCCTCCCAGGAACAGAACTTTTGTTATTCTAAATTGCTCTAATTAGCACTCTTCAGAGCCCTGTGGCTACAGCTATTAGATTTCCAACACAGTGACAACATTCTCCAGGCAACAAGATGGTTACAAAATACACCCTTCGAACTAGTTAGCAAAAGGCTGGGAACTGGAAAGTACTCTTTATAATCAGAGCAAGATGTATGATTCTGTATTTTCAGCCCAAGGAGAAACCAGGCAGAATGTAAGTATTACACATTCACTCTTGGGAGAGTTTTCCCAAAATCTTTACATTAAAAACGATAAATTCTGGATGTACAGATTAACTATTTTAGTACTGCTCTAATCAAAAGCAAATAAGGTTGTCTCCCTACACACACACATTCCAACCTGCATTTCAGAATTAAAAATTTCTGAATTCAAGTACTGATCTAATCTTTATGTCCTCTGTCTGAAATGGACCCACAGAGTATCCGATCCTCAGTCTCGATAACCCTTATAGAAGAAAAATTGCCATTATTTTATACACAAGGATCAGTCCCTTAATTTTCCACTAGACATGTTCCCACAGTGGACTATGGCATACTGTGACTGTGTGGTCTGATCTGTGATCTTTTCTAAAGGGCACAGGTATGAATGTTTGTCTTCACTGCAATATAGTTCAGTAACAGTCTTACAGCTACATTAATATTTTTTAATTTGATTTAGGTATTTCCTGGTTACTGGCCTGAAAGGTCACTGCTAGAATATTTGCAGAGATATTTTTGGTGGTTCCCTTCCCCCCAAGCTTACTCCCACCACAGCTCAATATTTGGTTCTGGCTGGGATATAACATTTGATTGGGAAAGATACAATAGCCTTTTCCTTTACCCTCAAAACATTAATAATAAAGTTCATATCTGAAAAACAAATGTAGTAACATTCTGTTTGCTGCTTGAATATCAATAAACTACATCTTAGCATTAGGAGACAGAACTAGGTTTAGAGGGTTTTTTAAGAGAAGTAGAAACGCCTTAATTTTTCATTTATGTTTTCTTACATTTGTGGCATTGTTCATCTTGAAGGATTATGGGTTTCTTTACTGCAAGTGCAATATTAATAATAAAAAAGAGACTTACTCAGCTGATACCACAGAAATTCCCTCATACTCACTACACAACTTTCTTGTAAGGTATTGAAAGACTACTGCCCTTCATTGTAGTTGTAGAAATGAGGTTAAGTAACTGCTCAAGACCACAAAGTTAATCACTAGAGGAAGCGGGAATGATGTCCAGCCTACTTGATTCTATCACTACCTCACAGAAAGTAGAGGTCAGAGTCACTTTCAAACCACAAGTTGAAAACAGGCACCTGGTTCACAGAATCACAGAATGTTCTGACTTGGAAAGGACCCACAGGAATCATTGAGTCCAACTCTTAAGTGAATGGCCCATACAGGGATGAGGGTTGACAGTTTAGAATTCAGAATAAGCTTATTTTCAGAATAAGCAATTCAGAATAACTACTTATCTTCAACTCATATTCAAACCCAGTATTTATGTGAAGAACCAAAGATCACTAGATATGGAGAAGACTGGATAAGAAAAAACTCTGCTTGTTCCTGAACACTCTGACAGCCAACCAGGTCCAGCAACAGGTGCTGAATACTCAGTTACTGAGTTTAAAAACACCCAACTCATGAGCTGGCACTGCAACAAAACCAGAACAGCCTGCAACAGCCTGAGTCAAAACAAGACATGAAAAAGTCTTTGGGGTTTTTTGGCCTAAGTGGGACAGTACTTAAAGCCATGATGCAAACAAGCTCCGGTAAATTTGCATGTTCTTCTTCTGAAGCTGCAAATGTTATTTCGTCTTCACCCATCAACATTTAAGCCAACTGCAGTTTTTTGTGATAGCTGTTCAGCTTGCATGACTCACAACAAAATGCATTTTCACTGTGCCTTATCTTGAAAGGTTACTTGCAGAAGGCCTGTGAAATGTCATTTGGGTTAATACAAGAAGGGTATTGTTCCAGACATGCTGAGTCTAATACACAGCCTCAGTTACTGAGACATGCTGGCAGTGGGTTCTTCTCAACCTTTTGTTATCAATTCTGTGCTTCTGTGATCAATCATTAATCAAGCACAACGTCCAAAGATTGTGGGCAGCAAAGAAATGGAGACGAGCTGAAATAGGAATCTACACGCAAAGATGTGGGGAAAAACAATGGACAAGAAAGATGAGACAGACAGACTGCTTGTCTAGGTTTTGTGAGGAATAATCTTTTCAGGAAACTTTTTAAAAACATCAGGCCAAAGGATCTAATTGCCTTTTGTGTCTCATTTCTTAATGGCTTTCTGTGGGTATCATTCTTTACAGCTGTTCTTGGTTTTCTCCTTGTTCTGATTCTTTCTCAGGATTATCTTAACAAATTTCCTTAATTATTTCTTTCAGTATTTCTGAGGATGAAGCCTGAAATTTGTGGCTTATCAGCTTTCTGGAAAGCAGATACTGACCACTAGTCCACGTGGACAGGACGTGGCACCCAACCTTCTTCCAGTGTCACATCACAAACAGCCATCAGCTAAATAAGACTCAATGGGATCTAAGTGTCCATGGTATGAGGCCACTGACCTCATGTACCATTTACCCTGCTTTTTGAACAGGCTGTGACAGGGCCCATCCCAGGCAAACCAATCTGCTGAAAAAAGGATGTGTTGGAACCTTGGTGGGCTCTGGCAAAGTTCCACTGTACTGAGCAAGGTCCTGCAGGATTATCATGTAGCAAGCCAAAAATGTCTTCTACACCTTCTTTTTCAGTATATACTTTAATTTTTCACTTGAATGTAATATTTACTAAATTCGCATTATGGAATCTGCACCTTCATCCTTCAGATTTGATTTGCAAAGTGCACAAACGCATGCAGGAATCAGGCTAACAGCTGGTGTTCAGGCATCTGTGTATAATCTAGCACTCAACTTCACGGCTGTACAATAAATACGTGACCTCGATGTTTTTTCCCCTCCCCTTTAACAGGATATTGGCAAAGCAACTGACCAAGCTGCCCGAGCTGAGCTATCCCGGTATCACGGAGCCGAGTTCCCATAGCCTCAGTTACACAGACACTGGCACACACAGCTTGCACAAGCAGGTGGCCAAATCTCGACCTAGTGGATTAGCAACATTATCCCATTTAATAAAAGCTCAAGAACTCGTTAAATGAAATGACTGTCCAGGAAGAGAATACAGAGCAGTTACACCGAGCGTGTGGGGACACAGGATAGAAACCTCCGTGTAGAGGCTTGCAAATTCCTGACGTGTGCTCCAGAGTATTATTGGTAACCGGGTTATCCAGCACTCAAAAGGAGCTGAAATCTTCCAACTTTTCCAGTCACACTCGNCCGGGGCCGCGCTCACCGCCCGACCGGGAGCAGAGCGAGGCTCGGCCCCGCCGTGCTGGGGTCCCAAGCCCTGAGGAGCCCCGACCGACAGCCGGGCCGGGCCGGGGCCAACCCCGTCCCCCGGCGCTCTTCGCTGCCCTCCCTTGCCGTTCTCCGGGAGAGCGGCCCGGTCCGGCCCGGCCCTGCGGGAGCCTGGAGGGCTCCGGGCCCGGAGTGTCCGTGCGGCGGGCGGGGATCGCGCCCTCGTGTCAGCGCGGCTTTGATCCCGCAGCCTCCTCCGGGCGGCTCAGCCCGCTCAGCCTTGGGAAGGTCCGGAGGGGAGGAGGATCAGTATTTCTGCAGGCAGGCCCGTGCTTGCCGCGGTAGAGCAGGGACAGGCGGCCCGGGGCTGCCGCTCCGGCGGCCGAGCCCTGTCTGCGCGTCTTTTCAGGGAGGCTCTTGCCGGCGATTGCATCACGGAGTTTGTTCCGTGATCGAGCACTGTGCTGCAAACAGCGCCTACACTCCTTAAAAGTGCTGTGACTCTACAAACTGAATGTAGTGGACACTTACAAGCCGATCTCTTGCAGCAGTTATTTTCTGCTACAGTTTGAGTGGCCGGAGATCTCTTGCTTCTGACGGAGGGTTGTGCACTGAGTATTCACAGGCCTAGAATTGTATGAATTCATGCTTTGATGTGAGAATTTTGTGGACATTATGTATCAAAGTGTCTAGTATGTCTAGAAAATGCTAATATCTTAGAAAATAAACAACAGAATAATAATACCCATCTCTTTGCCTTAGAACATCTCCACGGCTGCTTTGTGCAGCAACACAGCAGAAAAATACTGGCCAGAACTTGGAAGAAGATCAGAATCAGAGCCAAAATGAGCAGAAGGTGGAACCCAGCTCTGCTGAAAAACTGCTAGCTGAAGAAAAGGCCAAACTGGAAGATCAACTAAAAGAAGTTACTGTAAGTGTCTCTGGTTGATCAGGCTGCACACGTTACAAATTGTGTGCCCAGGAGCCTGCACTGTGGGTTCTCAGTGCACAGGCTGGATATGGTTATGTAACTCCTGTTTAGTTCAGTAAAATCCACAATTTGATAATTTCTTTAAACTTAAGAGTACGTGTACTACAAGATCTGAGATGCATTCCTGGTCCAAAATTAAGATCTTGGATAGTTTTTTTCCAGCTTCTGGATGGAATTGGACCTTTTCCTGTCTGAAAATTTGTTACTGACTTTCACATAGGTTTTGCTCAGTGGAGAAGTAATTTCTGGCATCTGTGGAAGGGTGTGAGTGTGTCTCTGGTGTGTGCATTTGTGTGTATTAAGAGTAGACTTTATGGAAACAGCAGCTGACTTTCCAAAGGTCAGAGTTAATGATGCTTAGCTTTTATGCAGTCGTGTACTTGTTCCTTAGTTAGGAAGTTTCAAACCCTGTCTGTTGGAGAGCCCTTCAGACACGAGGCTGAAGCGTCACGTTCCCTTCTCTGTGGCCTCCTGTGTTCTCTCCCCCCTGCACAACTCCAGCAGCTGAAGGATGCCCTGGGAGGTGGGCATTAGGCAAAGGCATTAATGAGTGCTTTATATAAAATGTCTTTCTGGAGCATTTGAGACTTCAAGACGTAGCCCAGAACCTTCTGTAGAACCAGCACCTGTGGATCATATGTGGATTGAGTTTGCTTTCTGTTGCCCTTCCCAAAGCTCTGCAGGAAGAATCTGAGATGTCATTTCATGTCTTGGTTTGCTATTGGTTGTCTAGTGCAGTTCTTCAGGCAGCTTGTTGACTATTTTTATTCTGTTTTGAGATTCTTCACTGGCATATGAAGGTCAGGCATACTCAGGCTGGAACCCCACCATTCTGAGTTAGGTGCTGAAGCACTCAGCCTGAATTTTTACTCTGTTAATTCTATTGAATTTTACATTTTAGTACATCTGCTGGTAAATGGCCATATTTCTAGGAATAGACCAAAACTTGACCTAAATAACAGAGGAGTTAGGCTTCATAATTTGTAAAAGCTGAGAAAACTGGAAGGCACTCTGTGGTGTATATGAAGAGGAAAGAGATGGTTTAAAAGTCATGGCTGGGTTGAATCTGATTTGCTGTAGTGTCAATGTACCTCATGACTGATGGAGGATTTCTGAGAGCACACAGCAGAAAAGGCAGGAATACTGAGTTCATAGAACTTTATAGAGTGAAAAATTTCTTGCAGTTATTCTGTTGACAAATAGTAAGAGATTGGAAAACCATCTGATTTCTTTTCCCTCGTTTCTGTCCTTGTAAAGGGAAGCAAACATTTGTCTTGGTAGGAGGGATGGTGTGATGATAATTGGCATGTTGTTTCAGATTACCCTAAATGGTGGATTTAGGCTGTGAAACTGTTTAAAATGCTGTTTTATACTGAATATGCTGGTGTGCATTATTGTCAGCTGCCTGACTAGGAGGAATAACTTCTGTTACTGGTTTTTCTTCTTTAGGACAAGTACAAGCGTGCCCTGGCAGATGCAGAAAACGTGAGGCAAAGAAGCCAGAAACTGGTAGAAGAGGCAAAGTTATATGGTCAGTGGAGGCTCCTCTGGTGTTTACTTAGTAAGACCTGGGAAATGCAAAGCCTGCAAAAATGAAGCTGACTGGTCTTGCAGTATTGACAAGTTGTACTTGCCAATGATTCTGACTGTTTGGTTAAAAAGTGCATTTGAGGCAGAGAGGTTTGAACAGCTCCTCAATTTGCATCAGAATTGTGACCATCTCCCCAGCCAAGAGCAAGACTTAAACTGCTGAAGTCAACAGCTGACATTTTCCATTTTCTTTAAATTTGGTATCTGGTTTCCTACAATGTGTACTGCATTAGTAGATTTTGTTAGTACATTTGCAGCCTGAAGTTTGCCTTTTTCACATATTTTGGTCTCAGATCTGACCAAGAGCATGGAATACTAGTTTGCTTTCTGGTTTGGGTGTTTGGTTGATTTTTCGGTTAGCTTTTTTTTTTTTTTTT
>VZRX01014367.1:60770-71216 GCA_013398075.1 Notiomystis cincta
GGTTTTTGTTTTTTTTTTTGGGTTGGTTTTTTTTTTTTTTTTTTTTTGGTTTCTAGGGTTTTCTTGGAGGTTTGTTTTGGTTTTTTGTTGTTCTTAGTATTTGTTTTGAATTTGGTTCTTTTTTGCTTTTGGGATTTTTTGGTGGTTTTTTTGCCTTTTACAGTTGGATAACTGTTCTGTTGAAGGCCAGAGCTTCCAAATAGAAGTGCTAGAAATGCACAGTCACTGGCTGTGAGGAGTGCTAGAAGCACATCTTCATTACCTGATTTAGCTTTTTGACAATTTCAACACAGAAATTTCTGTAAAACAGAAATTGTCTGCAAATGCTGGAGCAGCAGAGTGCTGTTTTATCTGGTGTTTGACTGCCACTCTGCCTCAAAAAATGAGTTGCTCTTTTTCACCACACACCATACACAGCTGTACAGTTTAGTTCTGAATACTGAAGTTCCAATTTCTGAATACAGCGGCTTCAGTTAATGTGTCCTGTTAGAAATGTAATCTGTAAGTTTTATTCCTTGTACAGGACTGCTTGTTCTGTTGAAGGAAGAGAAGCTAATTTCTGAGACTTGCATAAATTCTGAGTTGCAGGCACAGATATTTGCAAATAGAACTTATGCAGTAAAAAACCGAACCAAACCACCTCCTGAAGGGTTCGGTTACTTGGTTTGATCCACATAACTGGACAGCTGATTTTTCTATATTTGGTACAGTTCAGCCCCAGTCACAGCTCTAGATTTTAGTTTAAAACTGTGACAGGTTTTTTTCAGATTTTTGGAACTACTTGGACATTGTTAGTTACTGTTCTGTCACGAGCTTGAGTCTCTGTGGAGTCGTGCAGTTGTTAGAGACGCCCTTTCCTGAGAATCAGCTGATCCCTACAGATCTTGTAAGGTGCTTCCATAGTTGTGGGGATTTTTGTTTAAACCAAAGACTTAGCCTCTGATAATGGTAATATCATTTCTTGGTAAGGAAAAAAATCCATCCAAAATGTGAGCTAGAATTAAAAAGGCTGACTCTGGCTTAAAAATAACAAACCAAAAACTGGATCAACCCCCAGTGCTGTTCTTTGCTTACCTCTATGGAGAAATGTGTTATTTTATTGAACTGTTTTGATTTTTTTCTTGATTGCTTGTGCCTTAAGTGAGATTAGTCCAGATTCCCTTAGTGTGAGCCACAAAACAGCTTCAGGACAAGGACTATGATTAACTTGGAAATTGCTCAGTATTACTGACTCTGTAAAAGAGATTTGTAGGGGAGGGAGAGGTGCATTCAAGGAAGAATCTCTGTTCATCTCTAGGAATCCTCATCAGTCTGATCACATGATTTGTCTTCTGCAAATATTTTTACGACATCAGATTGAAGGGTAGGAATAGGACAACATTTTTTGAACATTAGGTGATGAGAGAGACATGAGGAAATTACATGAAGTCATCTGAAGGTTTTGGTAAGAATTTCGACTGTTATTGTTAGGTCATTAGCATAACTTTATCTCTTTTGAGTTGAAATCACTTTTTTTTTCCATATAAGTAGAGGAGATGGTGTGGATTTCAAGGTATCTGTAATAGTTCTTTATTATCATCCAAAACTGGAAAGGACATTTTACCCCAAATGATTACAATATCACATATCTTCATAAAAGTCTAAGAGCACAGATTGTTGCTGCAGATTTTGGGGTTGTGAGGCTGGGGGTTTTTAACACTTGTTTGCCTCAGTGGTCTAATCCCTTTCTGTCCTCTTTTATACATTTTCAGGGATCCAGAGCTTCTGTAAGGACTTACTAGAAGTTGCAGATATTTTGGAGAAAGCAACAGAAAGCGTTCCAAAAGAAGAAATTAAGGATGAAAACCCTCACTTGAAGAGCTTATATGAAGGTCTTGTGATGACCGAAGTGCAGATTCAGAAAGTGTTCAAAAAGCACGGCCTGCTGAGACTGAACCCCGTGGGAGCCAAGTTCGACCCCTATGAACACGAGGCGCTGTTCCACGCTCCCGTGGACGGGCAGGAGCCGGGCACTGTGGCCTTGGTATCCAAGGTCGGCTATAAGCTGCACGGGCGCACGCTGCGGCCCGCCCTCGTGGGCGTCGTCAAAGACGCGTAGCCGCTCCCGCTGCGATTCCAAATGCCCTACAACTATTAAACACCGGATGGTTTTTCTCTCACACCGTGCTTTCCTCATTCCTCTGCTCCCTGAGAGCTTTAAATGAGTTGGGTGAGGTCTCCCATGAAAATGAAGTAACTGATGAAATTCTCCTGCTTAGTGGCCTTCAACATCACTGTTCCGTAAGCTCTTCTTCGGTGGGAACTACAAGAGCCATTAAGCCCTCTAATGCTTTAGATTAGATAATGTTTTTACACCTCTTGCTCCTGAGAAGGTGAATTAAATTGGAAAAAATGAAACGCTCGCAGGAATCTTGCAATTTCAAGTTTATCACTGTGTGTAGATTGAAAATGCAGATAGTGGTTCAAACACTTCTTTGGTTTGTAGAATCTCACATTGCAGAAGTGGGTGAAGTAGTACAAATAACCTGCTCTCTGCAAGCACCCATCAGCTCTTACACACCAATGTGATAAACGCCCTGTTCTGTCTATTCAAAAGTAATTCAACAACTGAAACCTGTGTGAATTCTGAACTGTAAATAAATGGCAATGGAGATTAGGTATCTTTTGTAATTGTTCAACCTTTTTGTCCTGTACTAACACTGAGTCAAGAAAACCATCTAATACTTGTATGGCATTGAAGAACCAACAGAATTTATCCTATCTCTGGATTTTTAAATTAATGTTGTATAAATTGGTTTAAACAATTTTGACAGTCTTGTAACTTCTGGCTTTGCAATCAGTTTGTTTCGCAAACTGTAGTTACAACCCTGCTGAGAGCCAGAACACCCAAAGAAGTGAATTGCTGAGTTTGGTATATGATTTCTTTTAGACTTACATAAATAATTGCATGTAAGTGGCTCAAACAAAAATGTGAACTTAGTTTCATTTTCATTATTTCTTACATTTACTCAGCTTGGATCTTAGGTTGTAGCAGAACTTTTCCCCATGCAGCTCTTACCATGTCTGACTCCACCTGCTGCTCCCAATCTGCAGAATCAGGCTAAAATACAATACATGATTACAGAATGTTTTATCTTACATTTGTCTGGTCACCTGGATAGGAATGGGTGGAACCCAGCAAATTACACAACTGACAAAGGATCCATCCTCCTTCATCCTGAAAACCTGTATTATTAACGGACAGAATTTTCAAACTTACGGAAGTTATTAGGCCCTGTGAAAAGTAGTACTTCGGAATTTTTTACCCTGTTTCTGGTTATCATGGATTAAGGAGCTTCTTATCTTAAAGTCAGGTATTGATTACATTTTTTGTGGTTTAGATGCAGAGTTCCTAAGAGCTTACTGAACACTGGACCTACTCATGGTGAGAGGTGATTACTCCTTTCTTCAGAAATTTTTCCCAGTGCTGGTTTGCCTCATGGGAATTAAAGAGTTAACCAGGAACAGCCTAAGTGCATACAGCTGTTTGGAGGTTAATCATATTAGTCATATTTAAGGATTCATTCTTTCTCAACTCTTAAGAAAGTATGCTTTGACTGGGCAGAGGAAGGAGAATAATTTTTTTTTTATGTGTGAAGACAACTACAATGTAATTTTTTAAAACTGATCAAGTGCAGGGAAAAAATGCAAAGATCAAATTTAAAAATACGGGGGAAAAAAAGGGAATACCATATACTGAAGCTGAATTTGGAAATATCTTTCCTCCATCTGGGTTTAAGAGCACACTGTAGCTGTGTGAAGCAGGATTGAAGAAATGGTTTTGTTGCACTTTGATGGAGACTTGTTCTCCACCGATGCCGAAAAGGGACCAGGTTCCATTTTGTACACCTTTTAAGAACTGTCATGTGTTGTTTTGTCCCCTCCCAGTCCCTCTGGATCTAAACTAAATGTAATAATAATGTCCTTAGTATAGAAGTTTTTCCAACAGGGAGTTCAGACAAAGGGACAGCTTGTTCCCTAGCAGATGAAGATTTTGTTAACGAGCCTCACAGTGCCTCACAAACTGTCATTTTTGGACTACATTACTTCATCCGGGGTGTTCTTCAACACAAGTTCCTGTTAAATGTTCAGCACAAGGTTCATCTTTAAAGCTGGTAACTGAGTCTCTCATTTACATGGTTCCCTTCCCTGGCCTGCCCTCAGAGAGGCTTTGGCATGGAGTGGGTCAGTCTGTGGAATAGAGCTCCAAGCACCTGTGCACTCTGCCATACCCAAGGAAGCAGCACTGAAGAAATCAGCAGAGGAAAGTAGTTCTGAAATGTAAGCACCCAATAAAGCTGCCACCACTACTGTTTCATAAAGACTACATTTCCACCCATCACATCCACCTGCAGTGCATTTCCATTTGTTATTGATAAGGCTTAAGCCATTTTCCTCATTGCCCAAGCTACATTATTGTTAAATCAATCATGGAAAGAAACTTTAATACAAGTTTATTTACCAATACACAATGCAAAAATCTAGTAAAATGCTGTGTGCACAACATCAGTTAGGCTTTGTGTGATTTCAGCACAGGCGTTTGTGTGTCTGGCACAGCTACAAATGTAAACTTCAAATGAATGCAACATTCCCTTTAAGGAAGAAAGAAGCTGATGAGCTGAACATGCTCATGGGGTGTCTTGCTTCACAGTATTTAATGTGTCATCACTTGAGAGTGACTGGGGCACATGCAAAAACATTCTGAGAAGAGTAAACCAGAAGGCTCACGAAGCCTGCTCCAGTCGGAAAGGAACTGGATGCAGCAGCTGCACAAGAGAATAATGGCAGAGTGCTCAGTCTGGGCGATTTCCAAGGCAGTTCGTGGTCCCAGATTAGTGCAAACCTCCCAACACTGTTCCCTCTGCCTGCTGGGCCTGCCATGGACGGGGCAGAGGGGCTGCAGCCACAACACTGCAGTGTCCGAGCCCTGCGCCAGGCAGCGCATGCGGAACGGGGATGGAGGCTCCCTCCACCACAGCTGGGGTGGGACACACAGCACAGCCCCTACCCAGGGCACAAGATCAGTATTCTGAACAGCTTACACAGTGCTGCTTTTTCACAGGCTTACATCAATGCTGTTAAGACAGATACTATCATTAGTAATAACTTTAATTAGAAAAGTCAAGAGCATTAAGCATATAAAACACCTTGTCATTAGCAACATGAAGGCTGGGTTATTGGTACAGTACAGGAAGCACTTCCAGATCAACACAAAATACAAGTTGAAAGAGCTCTTTGCCATCTCAGCCCCTTCACCACGGAAGAGAAGCAGCATAAGCTGTAGTAAATTGCTGGATTAACATTAACTGCATCTCAATTTATAAGCAATCAAACAGAAAACCAGCAGCTCATAACAAAGGAATGCTTAGACTAAATCAGTTCCATGTGAATATGGAACATCAGCATCCTCTAGTGCAAGTCACCTTTAAAATTAAAAGCATAGCTGACAATGAGACATTGCTTCTAGGGAAGCCCTTTCCAAGGGACAGGTATTTGCTAAAGCAAACTTTTACCACCTTGAGTTGGCTTGCAAGTACAAAATAAATATTGATATCCATATTGCATACATTAAAAATACTTTATTTTACATTCATTTTGATGTTCAATAAGTTATGTCTAGCACCAAAGAAACATTTTGGAGGGGTTGAGGAATTAAGAAGCTACAAAGTGTAAATGCAGAATTCACTTCAACATTTAAATGACTCATTGGTGCCTAGATTTTTTCCTAAGTTATTGTTCAGATGGGCTTTACGCTATTGCTTCAGTTAAACTTAGATGTGCCAAAACAGTGTAGAAATATGAAAATCACAGATTTGAGGGAAAAAAAACCAGAAGAACCAAAACCAAAACAATTCTCTTAAACTCTGAGCTACATGCAGAATTGAGGCTTCATAACAGGTAGGTAACAAGTTACAGGAAGAACCAAATTGCATAACTAGAATGCTGAAAAGAAAGGCTGAGCTTCCTTCCCACAGGAGTAGGACAGAGAAAATAACCAAGGGTTTTACCTTATGAACTTGTGTGCTGCTTGTACATGCATACAGGGTGGAAGTGGTTATTAAAGCTACTCAGCACACTGCAGTTAGCTCCACTGCTGCCAAGAAGAGACAACTTTGTCTCGAGTATGCCACAACAAACCACTTACAGATAAGCCAGACAAAGTATTACATCCCAGAGGACATAGCCCTTACCTTTTTTGAAAGGACATAACATCATAAGCTCAAAAGAAAAAGGCACTAGAGTTTTGGTTTTTTTCCTTAGAAATGCTGGCTTTGTAATTGTACCCCTTTTATTCTAAACTGGTAACACTATTTTGGTAATGCTGGATGTATTAAATGAAACCCAGTTGTGATCAGAATACCTCTGCCAAACTGCAGAATTAATACTGTTCTACGATTTTGTGGTAACCTCACTGACTACAGCCCAAAGCATCAAAGCAAGATGACATTTCCAGATCTTCTGCTCATATTGAAGCCAGTCAGGTTCCAAGTTTTAGTACACCTGCACTCTAGAGACCTGCCCAGCCTGCCTCCAGTCACAGCTTCCAGCTCCAGACACGACCAGCAGAGAGGCTTAGGCACAAGCAACTGTGCCATCTTCCATGTGGCAACCACTGTTTTTTATTCATTTGGTTAAATACCAGCATGGGAATTGAAGGATGAAATGGGCATAAAAATCTCTTCCTAATCCTCCTTCGACATCTTTCCCTTACTCAACAGATCTCACTAGAACAGTACTGTGGGTGTGGCATTTGTGTTTCACGCTGTGTCACTCCAGGCTGCAGCTGTCAGAACTGGAGGCCATCCCTCCCAAGGTGCACTCTTCTTCTACCTGACAGTAAATTCAGACTCAATGTGCCTGGGCTGGTACATTTCAAGGTATGTGCAGATAGAACCCTACAGTGGCTGGATTAAGCACTCCAAATTTAGGAACACTTTGTGCATTTGGACGAAATCTGCACCAGTTGTTATTTTTGTTTTTAAAGATCAATTCAGCGATCACGCCCCGTTTGAGAATCTCGCTCCCTTTCCCTGACTTCCCAACAAAATTCAGAAGGAGGCCACGACACCTCCTCAGCTCGTATGAGCTCAGCAGTTAAGACCCCAAAGGAGGAGGAGCAGGCTCCCCCAGCAAGGAAAAAACAGTGATTTACTGCCTGAGGCTCTCAACTTCTGCCAAACACCTCACTGCCTATTCTCCAAACTCTGTTTCTGGCCCAAACCAGGTACCTCGCTGTAGCTGAGCCCTCCTCTGGAGCAGAGCACCACAGCTGCTGGGGATTCCTGACACTCCAGCACCAAGCAGGAAACGTCAAAGCTTCAGGGGGGTCTGTTTCAGAAACTCAAGTCAAAGGAATGCCCGGATCAGCTGGGAGCTCTTCAAGAGTCCCCCTCCACAGCACAAGTCCCTGGAGGCATCTCACCTACCACATTTCCTTCCTCCCTCCCTTCCTTCCTTCCACTCCCTGCCACAGCTCACCCCTGCTGTATTCTCAACAGGAACTCTCGTCCCAGTGTCCCCATGCCTCGGCTGTAGTTACTAAGGAGAAAGTTCCAAAAGCTTAGCAAGGGTCACAGAAGTCCCTGCTCACCTGCTCCTGAGCACAGGACTTTTGTAAGCTTCACTTTGCTGCCAGCATTATGCCAAAAAAAAACAAAACAAAGGGTGAAGAAAGTTTCCAGCAATGAAACTATCTCCTACCTTCAGAGAAAAGCAAGGATTACACTGATATTCATTTATCCAATAGAACGGACTAAAGCAACTACTCTGGGACTACCGGACTTGAGTAAGTTCACATGGAAAAATCTGTTCTAATAATGTACCAAAAGCAGTGAAATCCAATGCAGAAGATTCACAATTAAGTATTTTCCATGATCCAAAGCAAAAGTCTATTTGAACCACCATGGATCATGATGACTGTGGGGGTATTTGCTCTTTTGTGTTTTTAAGCGACATGGTTCCTGTATCTTTGGGGAGGGAAGGAAAAAATAACGGAGTCCTTGAGGCTGTAAAGAGCCTCTGCTGTGTTTTTTCAGATCAGCTGAGTTTCATGAAGCATCCCTGGATATCCAACCACTTTCTGTCAGAAAGTTTAAAATCCTTTTCTTCAGTACCTTATCTAAGTAACTGGGAAGGCGACTCTTTGAAGGAATTCCTTGTCTTTTTTGGAGATGGTCTTTAATGATGATGGTTTTTACAGTCACGTAACGTGCAGGGCTCAAGTTCAGAGAGCTGCAGAGCACCTTTTCCCTGTCCGATAGGAGTTCAAAGCCAGGCAGGTTTTCAATGGCAGCAAACTCACCTTCTTTACCCTCTTCCTTCCCTCTCTTGGAACCTGCTATGTTCTTGTTCTCCTTCCTCTTTTCCCGTTTGTGCCTGGCCGCCTCATACTCTGCCGACTCTTCCATTTTGGTGATCCCATTCCGCCGATACCGCTGCAGCTCCCGAATCTTCGCTCGCAGTATCCTCTCCTTGTGCATGTTCTCGAAGAAGTCTTCGAACTCCTTACAAGACATGAACTGGTACAGAGGCCTCAGTTTCAGCCTCAACTCCTTCTCCTCCTTGGTGATCTTCCGTTTGGGAGCTTTCTCCTTGTCCTTCTTGTCCTTCCCCAGGAAGGCGGGCACCAAGTTGTAGTCCCGTGCGATGTTCTTGCGCCGCTGCCTCTCCTTGAGCTTCCTCACGTACATGTCCACGTGAGCCCTCTTCAGCTCGATCTCCACGTCGTCGTCGTCGTAGTTGACCGAGAGGCCGCTGATGAGCGTCTCGGCGTCCTGGTCATACTCGATCTCGTAGTCGTCGCGCAGCGGCATGTACCCCAGCTGCTGCTGCTCCGCCACCGAGATGTCGAGCGGCGGCAGCGGCGTCGTCAGGCTGGGCGACAGCGGGCCGCCGCCGGGGCACGTGTGGTCCGTCACCCTGTTGGGAATCGTGTCGGGAATGCACGCCTTGCCCAGGTTGCCGTGGATGTACATGCTCACGTAGTGCTCCATCACCTCCTGAGGGCTTCGCGATGCTCCCACGTGAGCAGCCATGTCCTCCTAGACGGAAGAAAAGGAGGAGTGATCAAAGGGCTCCCGTTACATCTCCAGCACAAGGAGCTGGAGGGAAGGAGCGCGACTTCTGCCCTACTCCTCAAGAGCCGACTGCCAGTACCTAAACTTCTCCAGCAACGCTGGCCGTGCTTCCACAGAGCTGGGACTTCAGGTCTGGGTGAGTTTACAGGCCAGGGAGGCAGGCAAGCCATGGAAACAGCACCACGTGGCGACTCCTGAGCACCCACAGCACTCCCACAGAGCCAGCTCACCATGACCAGGACATTGCCAAGTCCCAAGCCACACCAGGAGCACGGTACAGACTGGGTTTTGCTTGTTTGTATCACATTACTGAGGAGCAACATGGAAAGAGACAAACAGCACTTACTGTAAGAGCAACAGTATTTATTCTTTTCTGGTTATTTGAGAACTAAGCGAGCTGCAATGATTGTACACTTTAAGGTTCTGAGAAAGTCTTTGTATTTAATGAAGAAAAACAGAAGTAACAACAAATCAAATCAATCAAAACCGAATCAAATGGTCTAAGAGAGGGCTAGGAGCATGACTGGGGACTGGAGCATCTCTCTCACAAAGACAGACTGAGGGAGTTGGGCTTGCTCAGCCTCGAGAAGGGACAGTTGAGAGGGGACATCACCAATGTCCATCAGAATGTGAAGGGAGGTGTCAGAGGATGGAGCCAGGCTCTGCTCTGTGTGCCAAGCAATAGGACAAGAGGCAACAAGCAGAAACTGATGCACAGGAAGCCCCACATGGATATGAGGAAGAGCCTCTTCACTGTGCAGGTGACTGAGCGCTGGGACAGACGGCCCAGAGAGGCTGTGGAGTCTCCCCCACTGGAAACAGCCACGAACCGTCTGGATGCAATCCCGTGCAATGTGCTCTGGGATGAGCCACTGCAGTCCTCTCAACCTGACCCACTGTGTGACTGTGAAGCGATGCTTTCTTACTGCTGGCTTTTAAACCAAGTCTGGCCGTGCCTGACGCTGCAGGCGAGCAGCCGGCCCGCAGCTGGGACAAACGGACGGCAGAGGCCGAGCAGGGGTGAGAGGCAAGTGCAGGACCTGTGACAGGGACGGGCCGACGGGAGGCAGAGGCAGAACCTGAGGCAGCGACGGGGCCGAGCTGCCGGGAGCGCTCCTCGGACCAGCGGGGCGCCCGCCCGGAGCGAGGGCAGCCCGGGCTCGGCAGCGCAGGACGCGGATCGCCCCCGCCCGCTGTCCCTCGCCCCCGGCCCTTACCCAGTTGCCGAAGCCGAACTGCTCGATGGCGTCCAGCAGCAGCTGCTCCTCGCGGCTGCTCCAGCCGCCCTCGGCCTCGGCGCCCCAGAGGGTGAAGCGGCCGCCGTCCACCA
>VZRX01014367.1:71529-198800 GCA_013398075.1 Notiomystis cincta
CTGGAACGGGCTGCGGGGCAGTAAAGACCGAGCCATTCTCCTTCTGGTTCTGCTCCGCTCGGCCCACGCAGAAAACTCCGGGCGGAGGCGGGGAATCCAAACGCCGGGAGCCCCCGTGAGCGGCCGGAGAGAAGCGGTCAGCGCGCTGTGGGCTTTGAGCACGAGAAGAAGGAGCTCGACCGTCTGAGATGAAATCCTGAAGCTCAAAAAGAAGGGGTCGAACACAGTCGCCATTGTGAGCCACTGCACGGAAAACCCGGAGTCACGGGAAGCTGGAAGGCTGAGCTGACAGCGCCGAGACGCGCCAGAGGAGAGCGATACCCCGAGAGACCAAGGGCCAGCCCGCCGAGAAAGCCCCGCAAACCGCAGCACAAACGCGGCTCGCTCGGAGCCGAGAGAACGCTTCAGGACTTCGGGAAAGACGGAGACTGCAGAGCTGCAGGGGCAGCAGCTGGAAAGGCAGAAACGTTCCTATGCTGGGCCAACCCCGGCTTGTAGAGGATTTCAGATAAAAAGCCAGAAAGCAAATTCCCATTTCTTTGCTGAGCATGGCTGAAGAAACTTGGAATTATTATTTGGGAAAACAAGTACAAAAAAGTAAATCTAGTTTTGAACATATGTATGCAGCTCCTGGAACAGATACAACATAAATCCCTTTCAGTTTGGAATCGGTGTCAGCTTAGGGAGATCAAATCTGATTTCACACTCTAATTCCGCACATCAGGAGAGACTTCAGCAGAAGAAGGGGGAGAGCTGCTCGCTGGCTGAACCAGAACCAAGGCAGCCAAGGCTTTGCCTGCGTCCCACGTGTACCCCCCTTGTTGCACAGGTACTGCCTTCTCTCCCTCTTTCATTTGGTCCTTCAACCTCTTCTCACTTGAGCAACAGAAAACTTCTCCACTTTCAATTCTGAATAAGTCAGAAGTAAAACAATACTGCCTTAACTTGAGCACCAAAGTGCTTTGTGATTATGAAACTTGCAATAAACTTTCTTCTTTTCAAACAAAGCCAGGATAAGGTATTTAAGCATTTGTGAGTTCTGTGCATGTGACAATGATGTATTCACAACTATTTTTCATAATAAATTTATCAGACCTCAGACCTAATCTAGAGAAAGGACTATGAAAAGGGATAAAGCCACAGGCACTAATTGTCTCAGGGAGTGTAACAGGTATTTTAGCATGAGAACCTGGAAAGCATCAGCAAAAAGTCCTCTACCTTCCATACACAAATGGCCCAAAGTCCTCTTTTTGAACAAACAAAAACTGCTAAAGCCACCTGTGAAGAAAAAGACAAGTACTGGAATTTTTAATATATGAATTACACCAACAATTGATTAAGATAACTTTACATGACTTTATTTAACAAAACCATATATTTACAGTTGAAAAAGTTCCAGTTTGATACACATATCTAAACAAAACAAACGTGGTAACTACATAACCCAATTTAAACATGATGTACAGATGTACCAACACTTCTCTATATATCATTCTTGGTTTAAAACATTCAAAAATAAGCTGTTACAAGGTACCTTTTTTTTTTCCTAATGAAATTGTTTACTAAATGAAATAACATTAATGATTGACTGCAGATTGAAGTTGCAAAACTGCTTTATTATAAAGTGCAGATTGTAAAGAATCCCAAAGCTGGTTGGAGTTTTCTGGTTTCTCTGATCTGCTGCATGTGCAGTGGTACTTCTGATTTATTGCAGCAGTTTTATTTTTCTTTAAAGCCATGAAAAAAAGAAAGTTTGCTTGATGGGGACATTTGCTCCATGAAAGAAAATCTCATGCATCTTGTTACAGATACTTTCAATTACCTGAACAATAAAATTGTCAATTTTTTTTTTTTTTTGCAATTCCCTGAATTTCTTAAAGAAGATTTCTGTATTAGCTAATTAAGAGATTTGGTATACTGCAAGAAACTTGAAAAGCTCAGTGGCAAGAAATTCTATGCCATTACTACTCATCTGTTTTTATCAAAATTCAAGCGTTACCTTCAAATAAAGTTATTGAGAAGTTGAAATCATTGCATGTTTAGGCAGGTGATTTTTTTTCACATGTATTTTGTTTGAAAACAAACTGTGCAAAGCTCCTTATTGCATTGCTGTTTCTTCATTAAAGAACATACCTTATATACACAAAGAAATCATTTAGAAAATATATACAACTCCTAGGAACAGATCGAATCACAAAACAAAGTAATTACATTTGCAAGTAACAAACAGTGCACAAGTGTTGCAGCAGGCCTTTTCCCCACAGCTATGCCCACTGTCACTGTTACATTCAACATCTTATTGAGAAGAGAAAAAGAACAGGCTGTCGATGGCTGCCAAGATACCTAGTAGCTAAAAAATGCATTTTTAACCGGACAAATGAGCTACACTTGTGGACTTGCTTTAAAAGAAAATACAAATGTAGTTGCAATGAAGACTTAAATCACAAAGCCAGTTACAGTACCACCTAAACGTGTATACTGAGGAAAAAGTGATCTCTGTGTTTAAGAAACCGTTTAAAAGCATAGTGCAATTGTTTCGGATGGCAGGCCTCTCGTAGTCTTCAGGGAAAGGCAGATTTGTTGTAGGAATAGAAAAAGTAATATTAAAAAACACTTACTGACCTTCCTGCTTTCTATTGCACTTCAAAGCAATGGAGCATACCAGTACCAGTCACTGGAGGACAAATTCTGTACAAATTCTCAGTGAATTAACATTTCCTATCACATCTTAACATCTATTTTCAGTAAGTGATGACCTAGGTGATGTCCTGTGGAGGAATTAAGATGACCAACAAAAAACCACATCCATTACACCAGGTACACAAAGTGGACAGGAGAAGAGGTCAATGAGGTATCGGACTTGCAGGCTGCAGTTGCATTACACATCTTTCAAAGTGATTATGAGTCCTCACTTACCAGGGAATCTTCTTCTTAATATTACAATCAAATTATCCCTCACAGAAATAATGTCTGTACCAAAGGACAGTGTTTGATTATGTCCCACAATCCTTTACATTGTATGCTGAGTTGAGCAGTGTGCAACCATTCTTCTTGTTTTTATTCAGACAATGCCAAAATAATCAGCATAAACCAGCTGCAGAGCACTGGGAAACTGCTGACCATGCAGCTGGAGGATTCAGGAATGCCTGTTCACAGTTAACACAAATATTGCTTCAGTTATGTTTCCCTTTTCAATGATCATCATTAGTAGAAAATAGGTTTTACACTACACACTATGCAATAAACATTCTTGTAAATCAGAGGCACTCATGATTTGCCCTTCAACATTCACCTGAATGCAGAGAGGATCTAAGATGTATGAGGGATTTATGTAACAGCAGTTTGCTGCCGCTGTAATTTGCTCTAATGTATTAGAGGTCAGATAAAACTCTCAGAAATGACAGATTGTACTTATCCTGATGGTGTCTGGCACATTTCCCAATAAACTTCTTTCACTTGTCACTCTGTGGATCAGCTCCACATAACTTTCCCACTGTGGCAGCAGCAGCTTCAGGAGATCCTAGAGAACCTACAGCAGCAACATTGGTGAACATTAACTGCTCCCCTACGACCCTTCCTCCTTTAAAGTAATTATCAAAATTGTTTTTAACCATTTCTCAGTTCATCTGCTAAGTCCACAGGTTTATCCCCACAACTGGGCACATGGCACAGGAGGAAGAAGCTATTAGGCAAGAACATCCCAAAACAGCAGTGCCCCAGGAGAGGGACACATGGAAACATGCATTTAGTAGTATGTGACCATGGCTTTAAACAGAGGAAAGAGAGTACAACGGGAAATGATGCCACCTTAATTCTAGAACCCTCTTGATGAGTTTGGAATCTAGTCTGATGAATGACATTTCCTCCATATGCATCCAGATTGGAAAAATAAATTTCCAAGGCATCTTGAAGAATAATTAGTTTTGCACTGCTACTTTGACTTCTCTTCCAAGCTTATACTTTCTACTTGACTTTTTCTATTAAAGAAAGGAATGTAGTTCTATGTCTACATGATTTCTTTGGTAAATGGGACCCACAGCCTATAAAATCAGAAGCATTTCTAAAGGAATGGTCCTTACATCATTTAAAATTCCAGCACCAGTTATCTAAAATCCAGATCCAGCTACTGTTATAGGTATTGGAAATATTTCCTGCCTAGAATGAAACAGGGGAATAGCTGTCAAAGCAACCAACATTGCTGAATGTCCAGTCTTTTAAAACATCAAAGAAAAAAAATTTAGAAAGCCCCAAACCCTTGATATTATTTTGTTTCACTGCCCTCAGCAGAAGTACAGAACGTGTAATGCTCTCCACAGCAGATGCTCATACCACTAAAAGTTTAAGGCTAAGCCTAGGTTTAATTTCTACGGGGTTTATCCCCTAATTTCCTTTCTTCTTTTTTTTCATTCCTCCTCCTCGTTTTTCTTCTCTCCCCCTTAAGGCTATTCTACTACTAAATATAACTCTGAACTAACACTTTGATTTGCAGGCTCATACATGTCAAACAGCAATCAATACGTTTGCCACTTCAGTTCTTTTCCTGGGAGTCACTGGAGGCAAACCCAGCATTAACGTTTGAGTGAAGGACTTCCTTTTTCCATTTCCCGGTTGTCTTTCTGCAGAGCAGCCAGTATCTAGACATTTCAAGAAATGAGAGAGAAGAAAAGCATTAGATTAAAGAAATTACTTAATAATTCATTCTGAAGAGTTTCCAATTATGTCTGAGCAATACTATTTTAACTATCAAATGTAATTAAATTTAGAGAACTTCTCCACTGACAAGAGACCTCTTCTACAAATCCTTGTGGCATGGTGGATAGAAACAGATTTAACAAAGGTTTAAACTCCCATCTCCCCCCAACACACACTTTTGAAGCCTTTTATTTGGAGTACTTGGCAGAATAGGATCTCTATCTCTCCTTCCCCAAGAGGGAAGCAGCAGCAGGCTGGGAATTAATTTGGAATGCAATCCTCACACACACACACACGACATGTTCAAGGAAGGGGAGACAACTGAACAACCTGTGGAGCCACTCTGCTGTGAAGGTTAGGAATCCTCATCTCAAAGAGAAAGCTGGCAGTCCCCAGCATCTACAGGCACTGCTACCCCAGGAAAGAACCATAAACACCCAGCTGCAGCTGAATTGCCCCAACCAGTACATTTAACTCTACCTTTCGTTTTCTCTGCAAAAAAGCAATTGGATAAGATGGAGAGATCTCTATTATGGAATGACTCACAAAGCAGGCTGTATTGCTGCTTTGAACAGAGAAGAAAAAGAAAAGGAGGAGTTTGCACTCTCCAACATGAATGGCTATTACAGCCACTTAATGATTTCCACATTCAGGTGGACCCATCTTTTTTCTTTAAACTGGAATTTAGTTAAAATTACAGCGATGAAACAATTTTTGATATCATATGCCAAATCCAAATAAAGAAGTCAGAGATGCAATCACTTCTGTAGAGCCCAAAATTAGGCAGAGATCTTCAAGAAGATTAAAATGACTACAGTAGTGTGTCCTGACAAATTGTCATCCTCTCCAAAAGAGTGGATTTCTGCTTTTAAGTATCAAGTTGTAATGTTGCAAGCAGCCTTTGTAATTAATAAATTTTCAAAGTTGTGTGACTTTTTACTTCATAAATTTCACTCAGTATTTCAATTTTGAATGTTGTCAGAGCTCTCCTTTTCCAGAGGAGGTTAAGCATGGAGTGAGCTACAGAGTCCTACCTACCCATAAAATCAAACACTAGCTCTGCTAAAACATTCTTCCAGATGTTGCCAAACCCCATTTTCATGAGTAAAGTACAATCATCAGTTACCAAAGATTGACATCCTCTTTACCTGAGCCCATTTTTTGTTTCTACTTTGCATCTGAATGGCAGCAATAGATGTGAAGAATTCTTCTGAAGGCAAGTCCTCTGGTAGCTTTGTTAAAAACTGGGCTATATGAATGAAGTCCATTTTGGTCAAAATATCCTCAAAAAGTTTCAGTATTCCCAGCGCTGTACGGAATAAGAACTCTTCTCCATCACGGCAGAACACGTCCCAGACACGACAGGCCAAGTCCAGTGGCAAAGATTTGCTGTACAATGTGAATATCCTGAAAGGCAGAACAAAATTTTCAGAGTTACTGGACAAGAAGTCTTGGGCACTCACAGAAGTACACACACCAATCAATCATCAGTAAGTTTGAGGCTTCTCAAATATTTGTAACTGAATACTCCTTTTTATATTTCAAAAGTACTCTGTTAGTTGCAGCATACCAATCCATGAATCCATGTAAAATTGTACAACCATGAGGCATGGTGTCTGAGTTTGATTTTCTTGGATCACACCAGAAGAAACAATACACATGGTTTTACAATGGGCAAGCAATGCCACAGCTTTAATCAAAGCCTATTTAATCATCACCTCAGAGTTGACAACTGATGCAGTTTTAGTTGCAAAAACTCAAAAAGCTGAACTTTAAGACAAACTGCAATAGGAATTCTGTGGTTCAGATAAAGGAGATGAGTAAAATTAACTCTTGCATTCCAGACTTGATTGACTGACAAAGTAATACTAGCATGAGTTTTGGAGGAAGGATCAGCTTGAACTCCCTTGAGTTGAGAGAAACAGATGTCCAGATGTCCAGAGAGGTGTAGGTAGTGCTGATGAGATGATGGCTCAGTGTGCCTGTGATCCCCAAAGAGAAAGGGTAATACCAGAAGCAACACTCTCCTCCCAGCTGCTAAAGCTGTATTCTCATTAACTGCCACGAGCACATTTCTTCCTTCATCAAAATGCTGACAGCCTTGCAGCCAGAAACAAAAAGTTGCTGCCTCCTCTCCTTTATCCAACATCTTGCTACACAGCAGAGCAGGAACTTTGCTGCCAACAATGACCTAACAGCAAGCCATGAGAATTAAGTTTCCTGGAATCATTTTACAGTATATAAGGGGAAAGAGTTACAGCGTTTTTTTCCTTCAGACTTCAGCAAGAACTTTTCCACAGATGCACTGCACAAAAAATCTCTGTAAAACTGCAAGGAGCTTTCTCCCCGGCAGAGGTCAGCCAAGGCTCGAATTTCAATCAAACTTTCCCACAGCTTTTAACAAAAAAACCCTTTTCAAGTATGCTGAACTGAACAGTAGTTTTTGTGTTTAAAACTACCCTCTATCTTCTCCAATTTTTTATTTGGGAAATTCGGATTCACATTAAAAAGACAGAATAGAATAGATATATACACACACATATAGAGGTATAGGATAAGAAGTAATGTATTTTCACAGCAAAGTCTAATATCAAAGGTTTTCTGCATTATCTGATTTTTACTCTATAAAATTTATTTGAATGATGTGCCATGAAGTATATGGTTTCTGTGTGAATCAGCACACTTTAGAAAAAAGGGAAAAGATATTCATTTTTTAAAAATGCAGATGAAACTAACATTTGCACAAATTCAAGTGACAAATTAATTGGAGGTTTATGATCCTTAGGATTTTGCTGTTTTTCTATTTTTACATCTCATTGCAATCTTCTCATAACAAGTGGAAACATTTTAAATCCTGTTCTCCAAAAAGCTAAGTTAGAATTATAAAAATAAACAAACAAAATATATAAGTCTGGGATGAAAAACCCACACACTTCTCCATCACACATACATGAAGGTGTAAGAAGAACATGATGCAAGCTCCTTCTTTGGGTTACTGGCTGATCCTGCCCTGCAGACTTCATACACTTTGTACACTTTTCCCATCTTTTTGTACAGCCACACACCATACAAAGCAGTACTGCCACAGAATACCTACATGGCAGAACTAAGACTTCTGTCTGTACACACAGGAAACAGCAACAGGCTTTCAATTTAAAAGGAGCAGTGTAATAGGAAGCAATTCGACTGAGTCCTTTCCTGGTCACCACGTAGCAGGCAAACAGCCAGCCAGAAACAAGTCCTGGCTAAAGATAAGTAACAATGTCAACTTTTTGGACCTATTTTTATTCACGAAAGCCATTATTCTGTCATGATTCAGACCTAACCCGAATAACCTTTTTGTATTAAATCTCCAACTATGCAGAAAATTAACTGTCAAAAGAAAGAACTATTTATTAGAACGCTACTTTTGTATGAAAGGATTTATTTGCATCAAAAAAGCTGTCACATCAAGTAAGGATTTGCCACTGAGCTCTTCATAATCTGGAAGGAAGTTCCATTTGCAGGAACTTAACAAGGCAATTAACTTTCATTAATACTTGCATTGACTTGATGCATCAAGCCCTAACAGCAGACTGGGCCCCTAGAATAAGCTGTGAAACATCAGTAGGAATCACTGCTTAGAATGGATACAGCATTTCATCCCTTCAAACATTTCCTAGGGAAAGACATTTTTTATTAGACATCTGAGCTACTGGTCTGAAATGCAGCTGGAATTTATTGGAGTAACAAAGCAGCTGCCAGACTGAGGCAGTTGCAGCAGTGTCTTTCTGCAGCACTGGCACACTCCTTGCACATGACCTGCTGTCACTGTCCTGTGGGCTGATTTCTGTCTGCAGCTCTCTTCCAACCCACTGTAAGTCGCAGGTGCAGACAACACAGCTAACTCACACAAAGGTGTCCAGTGTCAGAGCTATGCAGGTGCAGGTTCCTGGCCTCTCTCTGTTTGGAAGAGGAAGAAAAGAAGCACCAGATGCTCCTGGCTCCACCCCAGCCCCGTTTATGATGAAAGGGTACTTGGAGGTAGATGCATGAAGTCCTGGCTGGTTTGCTGCTCACAGCAAAAGCATATGACCATAAACTCATCAAGAAAGCAAAGCACTGCTCCCATGATAATCATAAGCTCCATATTTCTTTCCTTTGCTTTTTCTTCCCCACTCCCTTTTTTTTCTCTTTTCTTTCTTTTTTGATTAAGAAGTCTTTATAAGATATTAGCAAGAGCAATGCAGACAGGTAGGCCAGAGTTTGGACTGGCAACTCACACACAACACTGATGCAAATCAGATCTTCTGTATTCTTGCACTGCACATTCCTTTCCCATGTCTGTAAATTTTAAAATCATTACAGTCTAAAAAGAAGTGGAACCGTTTACTTCATTTATTTGGAAAAAAGAAAAGTAAATACTCTGTAATATAAGATGCTGACTGCAAGAGAGCATTTTTGGGGGGATACAGACATGCTTTTCTCAAAGAAACAGAAAGCAAACTCAGACATACTTTACTGGAAGTGCCCACTAAAAATGGCCACACAAATGGCTTGGACCTTTATCATAACAAGCACATGGTGTCAATAGAAAGTTTGTGTTCACAGAGCACAATCACAGTCCATGTAATACTGAAGAACCACGGATCAATCCATCAGTACAAACACAGCCCTTGGCTATAATTATTGCCAAAATCATTTTCCTGAGTAGGGATAAAGAGGTGTTTGTACAGCAGCAGCAGGCCATAAATAGACAGCATGTGTCCTTGGCAAATCCACATTCTACTCTGCTCACAAGAGCCTGCAGAACATCAGCTGACAGCGTGAGAGGCCAAAACTGGGCTATTCAGACACACTATTTCCCCTCTGTTCTTTGTGAACCTGACTGCATGTTGCTCTTTATGGTTTTTTCACACTCAACCCCCTTTATACTCACCAAAAAAAGTAAAAATCTATACAGCTTTTGAATTCTTTCTGCAAGATTTATCAGCTGGAGTTTAGGCTTAAAGCACATGGGTCCTTTTTAAATGAGATGCCTGACTTGTGGCAGGTATGCCCTGATAATCATGCCACAGTACCTTTAATTAAACTATTCAGTCCTTGGAGTTTTCCCATCACAGAAGGCAGCAGTGGAACTAAACTGGCAGGAGGACTCTCCTCCCTAAGTCTTCTACCAGCTCCAAGAAAATCTGCACAGCTGGGCTCACCTACAGGATTTCTTTTTCTTGGGACATATTCCTTTAAAAATAGTTTAAGCACACCAATTTTACTGCTGTTCCCTGCAGCATGGGTTACAGGAAGAAGCACAAAGCAGACCAGTTGTCTCCACTGTAATTGTGGCAGGAGCAGGAGGGTTTCCCAGCAACTGGTCTGTGCAGCACTGGCTACTGGAGCCTCCCAGAGCTGGCACCAGCTGAGATTTACTGCACACATGCCTGCACAGTAACCACACCAGCCACTGGAATAGCAGCAGGCAACCCTTTGGAGCTCAGAACAAATGTTCATTTAAATAAAAGTAATGTTAGAGCAAGGCTGTTTCACAGAGATTTTTACCTACAAGCAAAAGGTCTGCTACCCAAAGCGACTCTGTACCATCTTCTTCCCTGACTTTAAACACACTGCAGCCACACTCTTAGTGGCAATTTAAAGAAAATAAAATCTGCTTCCCACAGGATCAAAGTATTTTGAAATAGAAAGTATGTATATGTATGCACACACACACACACACACATACTTGAGTAAAATATGTAAGTTTTACATAAATACAACCTGCACTTTCTGTAACAAAATTAAGGACAGAATGGTATGGGCTGTGCAGTTCAAGACAAGTGTGAAAAAGTTTAATCCAGTTTTAGACAGGTCTACCTCGAACAGCCTACATTCCTGTGCAAGATCACAATGTCATAACTCTCAAGAGATGGGATGGAACACAGTAAATTGTCCTTGGAATTAAAATAAACAGCTGAATATGGATGCAGGTAGTCAGCAAGAAATGCTAATTGTCAGTTCACTGATATAAAGACCTTGAGAAGCACCATCCACAGTCACTCCTGACTGAAGTCTCTTTCAAGTGCTCTCAACACTCACAGAGGTAACAAAAAGGGGACCTTCATATGCCTCAAGACTTCAATAACACTTCAACAAGGACTTCATCACTTCAGTCCTTTGCTCACAAGCCAGTCATTTTTTCTTTTTGGTTTGTTTTGGTTTTGCGTTTGGTTTTTTCCCCAATATATTTACTAAGAGAGAACAACTAATATGAATATTTACTCAAGAAAATACAATAAAGAGTATTCTATCAAAGCAAAATTGCTGAAAGTAATGTAAACCTTCAACTTTCTGTAAAACAGTTGTTTTTGCTAAAACTCTAATTTCTGGTATTGTTTCTCAGGATTTCTTCTTTACAATGTAAAGTTAGACAACAGCATGATATTAACACACCTGTACCACGAGGATGTTCAATTTTAGTTTCTCCCACATAACAATCACCTTATTTATGACAGCATCAATTCCAACAAGTAATCTATAGTATCTCCTTTGGACACTCTCTAGCAGTTAACTATATTTCTTATATTGTGGCACTCAAAACTGCCCCCAGCACTCGAGGTGAGGCTGCCCCAGCCCAGAGCAGAGCAGGACAATCCCTCCCTTGCCCAGCTGTGATGCTGTCCCTGATGCTCCCCAGGACAGGGATGTCCCTCCTGGCTGCCAGGGCACTGCTGGCTCATGTTAAACTTGCATTGACCAGGACCCCCAGGTCCCTTTCCATGGTGCTGCTCTCCTGCATCTCCTTCCCCAGGCTGTCTGTACATTTAGGGTTGCCCCAGTCCAGCTGCAGAATCTGGACAGGTTACTGTGAGAGACAGTATCAAAATCTTTACTGAAGTTTAAAAGTACCACATCTATCCAACAACCCAAGGTGGGTAACCTCGTCATAAAAGGCAATTAAGTTTGTGAAGTAGGACTTTAACCTTGTGAACCTGGGCTGGCTGTGCTACCCTCCAGGTGTCTTCCAAAATGTCCCAGAATAACCTTCTCCATAATTTTACCAGTCACTGTAGTGACACTGACAGGCCTTTAGTTTCCAGAGACACACATTTTGTCCTTCTTGAAAATCAGGACATTTGCCAGCTTCCAGACAAATGGAACCTCTCCAGATTTTCAAGACTGTTCAAAAATGATTGAGAGAGGTCTCACAATGATATCAGCCACTCTTGGATGAATCCCATCAGGCCCCACAGACCATCAGGCTGGAGCAGCAAATCCCACACAGGTTTAGGGTCAAATGGAAGTTTATCATCCTCACAGCTGTGGTCTTTCTGCTCAGGGCTCTGGGCCCCCCAAAGCACACCATCATTGTTAAAGACCAAACCAAAGACAGCATTAATATTTCTCCCTAGGAGTTGTCTCTGCTGGTGAGGTGACCATTCCCATCACATAACAGGCCAATGTAATTTTGGACTGCTATTGACATTATTATCCATTAAAAATACAATAACCTGATGATTCCAGTGTCATCTATCCAGTTACCCTCCCACATGTTTACAGTCATCTTATTCTGATGTCCCTTTTATTCAGTTGCTTCCTCCACACACAGGCTTTTCACAACATTGAGGCAATACAATTTCAACATCTTTCCTCTTATCACTGAACACACCAGCCTCTGCCCTCTTTCTTCCCTTCTATCTTATCCTTGTACTTTTTCTATTCTCTGTGCATAGATCTCCTTCAGTTCAATATCCCCATCTGTCAGTCGTAAAATCCTTCTCATGGTATTTCTCCCACTAAATGGTGGGAGAAATGAGCCTATTCATTGCAACCCCCAACAACTCCCCTACACATGATGCATTAAAATTTAATCCCAATGTAACAGCTAAGTCACATAAAGCCCATGTTACACCACCCTCTGTGCAACAGGCATATACAAACCACACAAATCAAGCAAAAGCAGCATGAGAAATCCATTTGGAGCTGAATCTACCAACAGATGTTAAGGACAACAAGAAGGGCTTTTCTGCATCAGCAGGAAAATAATAGACTCAGGAAAACATGAGCCCATTACTGAACAGGGCAAGGAACCCAGTGACAAAGAACATGCAGACAGATGTGGTGCTCATCGCCACCTTCATCTCAGGCTTTACTGACTTGCCTTCAGGAATCCCAGGTCCTCCAGACCACTGCAAAAGCCCAGTATAAGGAAACCCTACCCTAGCTGGAGGAGGATTATATTAGGGAACATTTAAATAAATTGGGTAAATACAAGTGTGTGGGAAAACTGTCTGGTGTTGTTGTGAGGCCACTTTCAATTATCTTTGAAACATCCCAGTGCTCAGGGGAAGTTTCTGAGGCCCTGAAGGAAACAAATGTCACTCCTTTCTTCAAGAGCTACGATCCAGTGAACTACAGGCTGGTCAGCTTCATTTCCATCCCAGAGAAAGTAATGTAAGAAAAAGAAATAATCCAGGGGATTATTTGACAAGATATTATGGACAAAAAGGTGATTGTGAGATGTCAGGATGGATTTATGAAAGCAAAATCATGCCCAACCAGACTTGATAGCTTATCCACTGGGATCACTGGCTTGGTGGAAGAGGGGAGAGGAATGGACATTGTGTATCAGACAACGAAGTCTTGCTGAAAAAGAGACATTTTAACTGCCCCAAACCAAAGTCTGATAGGCACAAATGCAAACACTCAATTTGGAGTGCACAATACCACACTGAAATGTGGTAAAAGTGCAAATAAGATCTTTGTCTTTTTTCCTCTCTAAGGAAAATGTTCTGATTATACTAGAACTTAAAGGGAAGACAGTATCATCTAATATAAAGACTCTAATTGCCCATTTACTAAGTGGAATAGCTTTTCTGTAGCTTTGAATTTTATGTTGTATGGATGAATGTTTGAATTACACTCTTTCTGATGTGTGCAGGACAAAGGACACATTTCAAATGCAAGACTGACAATATTTTCTGAATTGACAATCCTGGTACACACCTGCACACAGGATAGACAAATTTTCTCAGAAGATCAATCCAAGCAGACACTAAGTACAGATAAACACTGCTATCCAGCAGTATTTCAAAATAACCTTCCAACTTAACACAAGTACAGTAATAAAGGTTATGCAAATGTTAAACATCACAAAAGTATGTGGGAATGATTTGGATTGACAACTCAAGTACCGAACAAAAAATAAAGCCTTTATCTTAGAAGAATATTAAACCAGGTAAGAACATTCCAGTTTCTGTCATGAATACTGACACGGAGCTGTATGTCACACAAATTAGTAACTACACTTTCAAAGTCTTACCAATCAATTAGATAGATGTCTGGAGTTAAGTTATTTTTCTTGAAGTGGGCAAATAACTTTGGCAGATTTTCTTCAAAGAACACCTCAAATGCGGCAAAGTAAGTCAACATCTGGGAAAATATAACAGGGAGAAAACAACCAGTTAGCTGTGTTATTAATAGGCTTAAATGTATTATCTCTTGTAGGATTAACACTCTTCAAAAATAGATCAATTAATTACATGACACTATAAAGAGCTAAGCATTTACATAAAGGGCAGCATCTGCAAGCACTAAGAGTTTAAGACCCACTCTATATACCATTCTCACACTAAACAATGTAACATTTGCTTTGGGTCTTGGCCAGCTTCCATTGGAAAGAAAAATACCAGCAGGAGAGACCTTTTTTGCTGATTCCTCAAAATAATTATAACAGAATGGTGTTTTATGCTTGTGGCAGTAATTTAATATTATACTGAACAAAATCCAAGACCAAATGGAACATAATGAAATACAAAACTAAAATAATGTTAATACTCCACAGCAACAGTGAAGAGTCCAGTATATTCCAGTCATAAATCACATTCTAACACCAAAGCTATTCTAGTACTCTAATTCCAATGTAATACCATTCATTCTACATTGAGATAATAGGTAGTTCTTTTGCAAAAAGGAAGATATGAGTTTCACACAAAAAATTCAAAGTCTGGGACAAAACATCTATGGAAGATAAACAGTTTGTAACTCCCTGACATCATAACCCCTGAATTTCATTGCTTTTAACACAAAGACTTTTATGCTATTTAAGAATTCAAGTATTTAGTCAAATGTAGTCAAATAACAGAGAATATCAACTAAGAGTTAAAAAGAAAAGGTTATTTAATCATCCTCCCTAATACTACATGGAGAAAAGTTAAGCAAAGTCCTCAAATGATTCAGTAATACAAATCTCAATAAAAGCAATAAAGAAAGGCTGTGATTTCTTCAAAGTATGAATTGCAACAGCATATTTCTCCCCAAAACTTCATGACAGTAAAGGGAAAAGGGATCCTTTTGGAGACTTCTGTGTGAAATCCTTTTAAAGGATGACAAGTTTATTTCCCAGGTTTTTTAATGACCTTGTAGAAGTATTTCCCATTTCCTCTGAATGAAGTGACAGATGGTGGACTACTTTCATTAACAGTGACAAATAAACACCTGAGCCTGGAAGTCAGTAGGAAGGAGTATAAGGCTTTAAGTGTTTCAGAGATAGGTGTATCTATGGAAATAACTGAAGTTACTGAAATCTCTGAATTGTCAGTAACTATGAAACAGCTTCATGTCTAGAAATCCAGGAACCCACTTTAGAGAACTGTACACCCCTGAAACAGCTTCCCAGTGTGGATTTTTAAATGCATGAAATCCAAGCACCTATGAGACCTGTGAGTATAAAGAGGAAGCAGGTAATGCTTCAGACAGTCCTACTTTCAAAACAATCTGCTGGCACCATTGTAAGATAGTTCTACCAAAGTTCCTACTTTCAAAAGAACTGCAGAGGCAGGACCTTGCACAACTGCTACAGCCATTTCTATTGATAGCAATGTGGGCAGCAGTACAAATAGTTATTTTGATCAAATCCACATTCAGCAAGACATTTCCTTAGTGGTAATGAAAAAAACAGTATTGTTTAATAAAATTAACCAACAAAAGAAGTCAAGAAAAACCTGTATAAATTATTATTATTTACACAACTAACTTATGCTGGCATTATGTTTTATTAATCTACTATACAAAAAATCAGCATTTTCTTATTAAGCTGACACAAAAAGATGAGGGTAGACTGCAGATCAGTATGTTCACCACAGAAAGCAAAAACCATCTCATTCAAGTGTCACTAGTCTCCTTGAAATATTAGATGACATTTTCCTTGTGTTGTTAAATCATGGGTTTGCTTTCATGATGTGAATATTTTGTGTATCACCATCTCTGCCCTCTGTAAGCAACATTTATCCCATAGTCCCTATTTGGCCAAACTAACAGAATTGAATAGCACTCTCTGAGAGAATACCAAACCCTACCAGCTCAGCTAAAATAATATTTATCTTATTCTATCCAATTCAATTCCAAAACCACTTTCCCATAAACCGTATTTACACACTGAATGCATGAGCATGTCCTCCTTTTCAAAGCACTGTAATGGAGACAGCTGATACTGCTTCCAGCAGTGCTGTCAGCCCTGTGCAGGTTTTTCCATGGTATTTACAATTGATGAAATTCAGGACTGAACAGGGAATGCTTTTCCAGCAGGAATACTGATAGGATTTCTAGTGTCTACCTTTTAAGCAACAACAGCGACTGTTGTCATCATCCATTCCCTTGCTTTATTTCTTGCATGTGAACTCTTATGAGGCAGATCCTATTTTCATAGTGCTAAGAGGTGAGAAAGAAATACAGAATGCCATATATTTTACACAAAAATACCTTTAAAGTAAATTAAAACCACATTTGAGGAAATGTGTCTTATTTTGCTAGCATACCTGCTAACATGGAATTTTAGAGACTCTAGAGAAAATCAGGCAATCAGCTCCCAGTGAAATCTTGAGGGGTCAGAGGTTTCTTTCTCTGAAAAGGAGCCTGTGGGACTCAAACACAGCTGCTACAGGAAGAAATGGAAAACCTGGTTCTCCCTGCAATAGGTCTGTTTTTAGCAACCTATTAGCCTATGATAAAAAGTACCTTCAAGACACTTATACTGAGCTGTTTTCAGCTTTCAACTGCAATGCTGTTGAAAACCACCTACAGTAATATTCTCATAACTATTCTCTGAGCATCATAAAACAGCTACTCAACAATTTCATTCACATATCTTGTTCAAAAAGGTTGATGAGGTGATCTTCGGTTGGGTTTGACTTTTTTGAGGGATTCTGCATATGTGTGTTGGGGTTTTTTGTTTATCACGTGTGTTGCTTTAAAATAAATTCTGATTTATTTTCTAAGCTGCTGAAATTATCAATTTTCATTTTTTAAACTTTCCCCACACATTGTCCACAGCATGTTGATTACAGGTTTTTTTGCATACTTACAAGGCCATGGTCCACACGGAAAAATGCCATCTGACAGGGCTTATTTAAAAGGTTAGAAAAAGCAATGAAGGCATCTGCAGTATCCAAGTTCAAGATCAATACAGCTGCTATGAATGACATGCCCTGCACCTGAAGAAAGGAGAAGTGTTACACTTTAGCAATAACTGTATTATTCAGTCTCATTTTGTCCTTGTGTTCACTAGTGTTTAATGTACTCACTGAGTTGCTGCATCTTGAGAAATGTTCAGAAAACCAGGATTTTTTAACCCACATGCCCCTTGATATCACATGTTCAGTGCATGGAAGCGAACAATTCCCATGTTGCCTTCCTTCAAAGACTCCAAGTTAAACCCCTAAGATGGGCTAGGTTGACAGCGCTTTCAAATATATAGAATAAAGATTTATTTTATTTTTTTTAGAAGTAAGGTGTTTTGAAGTAATCCCTTTTCTCCCAGGGACAGGTCATTTAGATACTTATCTATGGAAAGTTGGATTTGAACCCTAGAGACAAAGCCTGTACTTTTTTCAATAAACTACCAGCAGTTAAAGACAACTGTACTGACTCATTTGATAAACAAAACCATTTTAAGATTATACTCTTGTTTCATGTACCATAAACTCATGATATTGTTCCCTTTCTCTGCAAAGTCTGTTGTGGAATTCAGGCAAACCTCTTTCACCCTGAGGGTGCAGTGCTGCCTTTCCAGTCACATGGAGGAAGGTGTGACTGTCATTCCTGCAAACCTGAGGAACAAGCTCCTTCCCTACACAACAGGTTGTTGCTGTGCCACTCAAGCACAGCAGCTGATCTGCCCTCTGCCTCATTTCCCAGCAGCCATGCTCAGCAGCTCTTGCCAAGCTTTACGTGCTGCCTACCGAGTAGGAACAGCCCCTCTCTACACCTGCCTTGTCTAAAACTGCTCCTGAATAAAGAGCAGACCTCTCTGTACAGCCCTGCCCTGCACACAGAGACTAAATGAAATCTACTCAGTCCTCTCCTAATCACTACTTCAAACACTGTGAGTGAGCTCATGTAGCTGCAGTGGGCATTGCTTTAGAGACTGACCCAGAAGCTCACAGTGCTAAGGCACAATCATTTCAATTCAACAGCAGTCTCAGTAAGACTGATACTAACAATAAGGACATAACTACACCTTCTCTTTGATTCCTATTTTCAAATTATGTACTTTTCACTACAAATATGAGTTTTCCAATTGCTTAACCTATAAAAAGCTTAAATCTAGCAAAATAAATGTTATACACACTTCTCAAGCATGTACTGGAATAGAAAAAAGCACACACAACCCCCCCAAACCATTTAATACTGGTCTAAAAATGACTGATTAATACAATCCTTTCTCCCTCTAAAAAACATGTCCCTTCCCACCCCTGAAAAAATAAATTCTTCACTTACATAGCCTACATCAGGTCTGTAACAAGTATAGGCTCCTAAAATACTGTGCAACGTGTCATGGTAAGGACCACCCTACAATTAAACAAAAACAGCACAATACATTTGATTATACAACAAGCATGTTAAAAAACCTTCAGTCCTACAGCTGGTCTCTATTACTTCTGACAAAGGACACATTCTTTCCCAATGCAGCTTAGAACAGCTGAACTATTCCAAATAATTTTAGTTTTAACAGAATGAAACAACTCTCCAAACCCCATTTATTATAAATACATACAGTTAATCCAATACATTGATACATATTTTTTACATCTTTTTATTACTTATACAATTTACATATTTTTTATTACTTACACAATAAGAATGCAAGTCTAAGAGATCCCTTACAGCTCAGCAGAACTTTGGTGACAGTGCCAAGGAAGCAGAACAATAATGCAAACCACATAATTGTCTCTGAGACTGGAGGCAGAATTCAACCATGAAGAAAACATGGTTTCAATATGCCATAACACAGAAAGAGTATACTGAGAAGGACATGTACAGCTAAAAAGAATTTCACATTGCTGACTATTAGCAGCTGCCATCTCTTGCACTGAGTACTGTAACTGACTGAGAATTTCCAAAGGAAACAATTTTTTGCTTAAAAATCTTGATTTATCACAATCTAACCCTTTTACAGGGCTGCTGAAATTTGAGCACGGAAGGACAAAATCTAATTAAACTGAGTCACTAAAAGCACACCAAAACCATACAAGTTAAATCAATTCTGCATCAAACCTAAAAAAAGGCAACCAGTCCCATTTGTTTGAGGTGTTCTCTCTCACTGTGTGTTTATAACCAGCAGTGCTGATTCACTGACTTTGGAAAACATTCACCTGCATCACTTCATCAGACAGAAACCAGCATGAACTAGGTTAGATAAATCACGATGATTACCAGACAGTTTGGGGTTTTGTATATACCGTGATGTTACTCTCTTCTAGATTATTTCTAGTTTTCCAAAATCTCTAGGAACTTTATCCTCTCAAGATGTGTGCTCCTTCAGAACAAAATGACCTGTTCCAACCAAGGGACAGGTAAGATTATGTAAACTTAATTTCCCTGACAAGTGAAGACAAAAGTTAACATAGCTTACTTGTTGGAATATGCAGAGACTAGGAAATGTTCTTGAGATATCCAGTTTTATTAACTCCAAGCTTGCTTCTCTGTCAGCTGCAGAAAATCCAGCATCTGCAAAAGCCAAAGTTACTGTATTTATTACAAAGATCAGTGTACACTCGCTCTTGTTTTAATTTTCCAGTAAGGGTTACCTTTTGAACAGTTCATTTATCTTGATGTGAATGCTAAGGAACAAGGCTACAGACAGAAAAACTACCCAGATTTAGCACATAGGCTAAGCAGAAAGTATGTCCTGACCTAGAGCAACCCTACAGTGCCCAGTGGCCTTCAATATGTTTTGAAGTGAAGTGGGGAAAGATGCAGGGCAAGGCAGGTCAGGCACTTTTCCTGTATCTGCTGACAAATCATTAGATAGACAGAAGCCTGTTAACTTGTAACCCCCCTCACCTCCAACAAGGCTTCCTGGTGGATCCTGAAGTAGCTGCCTCTGTGGAAAAGCTGTGGTGGAAGAGGGAAGTCCTAAAGCAGCAGCCTGTGATGGATGCCACCTATCTCTACTACTCTGAAAGCTCTCCTTCCAGATTCATGTTTATTTAGTCTTTGTAGATCTTGTTCTCACACTGTAATACACTCTCCATAATTGAAATAGATCTCATACAAAATATATTTCTACAGCATTAGTCTTCTTGCTGATATCAAGATGTCTTATTGGTATTCTGTCTGTTCTGGTATAGTTGGGAATTACCTACTGCTGCTAACTGAGCAAGCTGTCACTAGACAATGCTTGTACCAATCACATGAGCATCTACACTCCAGAAAATGAAGTGCAAGAGGAAGTTGGAAATGTACTAGATGTTATCTGAAACAAGACATAAACAATCTTAATGGAACAAAGTGGGAATTTCCAATCAAAAATATTTTTCTGTTTATAAATGCCAGTATGTATGTTCTCCTTTTTTTTTCCCCTGCTCAGCTTAATTACTTACCAAAGGCAATTTCAATCATTTGCATGTAGTTTTATAATCTCTCAAAAACAGTCAACTCTTCCAATTAATTAGTAAATCTCAAACTACTTCATCTGCAAAAAAATTGCTGCTCTCTGAAACACACCAATGACTTGAGATCAAAGCTGCAATAAGGGACTAAAATGCCATTTTCTGCTCTAACTTGAATTGCAATTCCAAAACTACAGATGCAGAAAAGTATTTTAGTATTGCAATTCAAATGATAATCCCCAAACTACTATTTGTAGTTTTCCTACAAATTTCCATCAAAACAAGAACTGTAGCCAGAGACTGTTTATAAAGAAAAACAATCAAGTATGTTTTGTACGACAGCAGAATTTCATTGAGAAGAATACAGCTATTTCTTGCTTCCACAAAACAGCATTCTCTTTTTACCAGAGCACAACTTTATAGCTGATTTTTCTTTGTTTAAAACATGTGATTTAATTTTAAGGAACTATTTTACAAAATGTCTTATTCTGTAGCACAGCATAAATCATTTACAAAAAGCATACCTTCACATTCTACTTCAGCCCCTCCTGTGCTAAGTGATCGCCACTTCTCTTTGGCACGAGCCAGGCAAATATCATACAGTTCTGGAAAAAGAAGAACACAAAACCAAGTCCACTATTTGTACATGCTCATGTCCACTAACCACTCACCACATGGGCAATGCTGCCCTAGGCATTAACATTAACAGAACTTCTAATTAGGTTCCAGTTTTGAAAGACATGTCCCACTCACCTGTAACTTCAGGTGAAAAGGAAAGGCAATCCAAGTTGCATTTTACATTCAAATATTTGCTTTTTCTTGCAGAGCACTGATGTTCAAAATTACAGCCCAAATGGATAATTAAGAAAGTCTAGCAAATTACATGTAAGAACTACACCCAAGGTAACTAAGAAATGCACAGAAAAGCAGCACAATACAGCAGGAGTACAGGCAGTCTACCACATTTCCATACTGGAATTAATTACATATGTTAGTCTTTCAGAGCTGTACTTTTCTGTACTCAGAAGTAATAGATTATTTCTATTTTCACAAATCAAAGTACAAATCTTGCCAGGGTTTTTTTAATCTCTTACAAACGTGCTGTCTTGCTTCAAATGAAAGAAGAATACTATACACATAGTGCATAGGCATTTCAAAATTAACAACAAATTTATGTTTCAAAAAGAAAAAAAACAAACTTGGCTCATTAATTCTGACCATCTCCATCCAATATCAAACCAAGACACAGAGACAGCAGTACTCAGAAGTGATTCTCAGCAGCAGTCCTAGAACAGCTACAAGATTAAAAGACACTGTATTTTTGAACAAAACACATCAAAGCAGCACAAAAAAAGCATAACTAGATAGCATGTCCTCACATCCACACCACAACAGACACAAGAATGTCCCCTTGCTATTTCACTTTGTAAAATAGGTCAGCAAAACAGCAGCCTCACCATGGGTGATGTTTAACTCGTTTCCAATTGCCAAGCTCCAGACTCTGCCTCTCACACTCGGGGGAATGCCCTGCCACCACAGCTCCCGGACTTTACGGGAACAACACCTGTTCGAAGTAAAACAGATTGTTCTAAGAAATAGTTCATTGCCAAATGAATTGCACATGCACCCTCCTACCACTGCTGATGGGATTCAAACCAAAATGAACATCAACAGCCCAAGAAGTCAAATACAACTTGTATACAGCCATTCTTTAGTACTATTTTGCTTTGAACTGCAAAGGAAATCTCACGTCCTTCCAATGTAATGGCTTTATATTAACAGAAGCACTGCAATCACAATACCCATAAAATCTGCAGCCACACTTGATCAGCAAAAATCTTAGCAAAAAGGTAAACAAATGGAAAGGAACTCCATGCCTATGCCACTGCCTATGCTAAAGACTGGACAGCCCCATACAAGACTAAATACAGGAACAAGTTATGGAAGTCTACCCTCCACCCTCTGTCATCCCCCTGCTGTGCAGACATGCAGCTTCCCACCTATCTTTGCAGTTCTCTGCCTCTGGAAAAATGCATAAAGATGTGACAAGAACTAACGTTTAGGCGGGAGCTTGAAAGACATTTCAACAGAAAACAGGCTTTGAAATGGATGCAGCTGATGTTCAGCAATCTGAGAGTCCAGGAGGAGGAACAGAATAGCACCTAAGCATCAATGAAAAGTGGTAAAACCACAAGAATCCATTTATCTTTGAGCAGATTCTGAAAACTAAAATGTGAAACAGTGAATACATTGGGGAACTTCTGAATTTAGAAACCAATAAAGGAAAAGGTGACCTAACTTTTACAGCAACCACAACAGACACACCTTCAAATACTAAAGACAATCATGTAAATCTACAATTTCTTTAGACTTAGTTTATTTTACTTCAGTTCTCCAGAAACACATTTTCCAACAAATTCTGTCCATGTTTTTCATATATATTCTCAGGATAACTGAATTGCATTGTTAAGCAAATTGAATTCTGAGTGCTGTTGGTTTATAGTTTCTGTTGTTGTGGTGGTTGTACCTGGGGGGCTGGGGGCTGGTTTTTTTAAGATGACTAGCAAAGACCACCAGGATAATTTATCAACTGCCTGTGCCGTGTCTTTGGAGGACAACTTTTAGCACTTACTATAAATAACTTATTCCCTATGTCTCTTTTCCATCATTTGATTGTCTCAGCATGATACCATTCTGTAATTAAAGAGGCTTCATAAACCACTCACATACTACAATCTACACTGATATTACATTAACAGCTCAAACAGTCAAGGAAAGCTCATTTCTGATAAATGCATGATGTTCAAGTGTTATGCCCTATGCTTTACATTCTCTACCACAGATCTCTCCTCAGTGCTTCACAGTTTCTGAGTATCTTGAGCCTTCATTAAAGACAAGTATTAAGATTTAGCACTGCAACACTTCCAGCCACCTCACAGAAACACAGACGTTGCTTATTTCCTTTGTAGCTGTCTAAGAATGATTTTCTAATAAAAGCTTGCAAGACCATTTAAAAATTATGCTTCCTAATTTTGTAACTTCTCTTCACGATATAGACTCTGCAATTTTTAATTAAAACTCAATATAAACATACTATCTTACATAGTTTCCCAGTTGGGTAAGATTTCATTGTTCCAGGTTAAAACAGCATTGCCAATGCTGTCTTCCAGTTTACAGCGTTCTTCCAGTTGTTTCTTTCTCTTCTGGGCTTCTTTAAGCTCTGCAAAAAAGGAATTTCCTTTTTAAGTTAATAAAACCAGTAACTAAGCTATGCAACCATATAAAGCACACTGTATTTGCCCTAAAGTACAGTGGACTGCTCAAATTCTGAAAATTTCCCAAGCACACAGGAAGCTGAGCAGTGATTGTGAATGTGAATAAAGAACAAACTGAACCATAAATAAGGTTCACTTTCAACAGATGGGACAAAGGGAATTAGAAAATGTATGGTTTCTTTGACCCTTCAAATCTAACCATACTAGTAACTGAATTTAGCACCTCAGACAGCCAACAGCCTCACCCAGTAGAACAGGTCAGAGTATTTCCTAACAAAGCCCCACCCCTTTTATGGCAGACTCAGAAATACAGGCCAAATGAATACAAATTTTTATTTTGTTTTCATTCTTCTATTACAATTTAGGTATACCTAAAGAAATCACAAGAGCCACATTTTTGGTGCTACTTTGCACATGGATAATCTAAATGTCATACATCCCAAATGGAAACATTCAATTCATTAACAAGAAAACATATTTCATGTCTAGTTTAGATGTACTTTGCAGTTCTGAATTGTCACTCAGTATTTCTTCCTGCATTATCAACTACTACTTTTTCCACTGGCAAATTTGTTAGACATGCATTTGTCAAATGCAGGTAGACAGCTGCTATAGCAGGACATGGGTGTGCATTCACACAATGCCTACAGTACAAGGAGGTGCTCACCTGGCAAGCAGAGCTCGCTGAAGAACAGCAGTACCAGGAACAAGGTCTTTGGAATGGACACATTCTACCTGATGGGTCCACTTTAAAGCCCCTGAAGCTGTGCCTGAGCAGAACCATAGCAACTGCCTCACAGTGTATTCAGCTTTGATACAAGCTCTTTGCAAGCCTGCTGAAATGCAGGCTTTCATTTTTTTCCTAACCAACAAGAGGGTATTTACAGTCTTTGATCTCCTGACCTCTAGGCAATATATCACTCTGCAAAGCTGTTCATCTGGAGTGGCTTTAGGGAAAATGGGTTTGTCATGGTATTTATCTGGACAGAATGAAATACTCCAATTCAATGAAGACAGCACAAGGACCCAGACCACCACCTAACAATCATCCCATTTTTCCCAAACCACCCACCCTACATGCAAAGGAAGAACAGAGAAACTCCTTTAGACTACACATACAGTAGTAGATCTATTGAACAGGAGTCACACAAAGTCAGAACTTCTCTGGTAGGTGTATGATGTTCAAAATCACAAGAGGATACTTCAGTGTGTCTTGCAGAATGCAAGTAAGCCCTGTGTTCATTTACCCTTTCCACTGTTTCATATGGTTCAAAGGCTTGGCCAGCTGGAGAAAAATATTTCCAGTAGCTCCCATTAGATGCAAAACCAGAGTCCAATTCTCCTATTACTGCAATGCTTGTTTTTAATTAGAAAACCCAGATGGTCAAAAATATCAGCCAAAAGAAACCACTACCATCACCTCTACCTCATGCTCATGGTACAGATTTACTAAGACACTTCTGTGAAAAATATCAGGCAAGAAATTATGAGGAAATCCTTGAGAAAGCTAAATTTTAAGTGAGAGATTATCAAATGAACATAACTGCATACATTTACCTATATGGAAAATCATGTGTTTATGTACTACAGCCTGAACAGGTTGTTTCCAGCATGAAACTGACAAATACCCTGCAGTTTTAAGTCCAGTCTTCATTTATTTGACCAACAATCTACTTCAATATATTACTAAGTTTTTAAACCCACAAACAGATGCCACTCATTTAGGAGTTATGGATTAAAAACTTATTTCCTGCTGGATTCTAGGACCGTTTTCTTTTCAGCTTGGGGTTGGGCTTTTCTACAAAACTACCTTTGCTCTTCTCTCTTGGGAGTGATTCTTCTTTGAGGGGAGGCAGAGATCCCTCACATTACAGAGCAACAGACTGACACAAGGGCACTCCACGTTTAGAAATAGTCCTGTAATAACTTTTCTCCTGTGAAGACAAGAAATTCCATCACCTCTTTTTTTTGCTTGAACCACCATTTCTTCGTACTGTTGCCTGTGTTTCTGAGCTTCTTCTGCTGGTTTTGCAGGAAGGTTCCTTAAAAAAAATAATATTTACAGTTGGCATGACTGTCTAAATAAAATTCTAGACACTTCTAAATGAAAAGCACACTCTGCTTCTTGTCAAAATATCCAGTCAAAGAGCAGAACAACAGATCCTTGGAAAGAATCTTTTTTTTGTCAGAGTCAGCAGAAGGGAAGAACACTGACTAGCTGTGACTACGTTTATACACAAAATACGCTGAGTAATTTCCTTACATTTGGTAATTTCAGCATTTTTATTATTAAACCAACTGAACCCACAGGCTGATCTTCATAAAGAAAATATACTGGTATATACAAAGCTGGCTGGTTTTGATTTGAACTGGTAAGATACAGGACTGTACTCTTTCTGACTGTTCACCTTGTACATGAGTTAACATCCACAACTTTCTTGACCCACATATTATGACTCCCTAAGCCAGTCTTTTCCCCTCTGTTCTCTGAAACCTCATGTCTATTTTAAAGACTTAACTCATTCCCCTCTCTTCTAGAGCAACAAGTGGCACTGAAGTCATCCTCAATATTTTCCACTTATTAATGCCAACAAAACATTTTGATTTGTGGTTAAGGCTCTGCCATATACAAACACATGTTTTCATATGTCAGAACACATGACCTCTCAGCTAATCATATTTGTAATTAACATACCCATACATATCTCTTACAACTACAGCATCACCAAAACATCAAAACAGGAAATGACTAACAATTTTGTTCTTCTGTATAGTAGAACATTGTATTTTATTCCTAGAACAGTTTAGATCTTTGGTTAATAGAAAAGCTATGCAAAAATTCACTTTCATGTTCCTGTAAGGCAGCTGACAGCCCCCAACACCATTACTAGTTAGCATGCATTACTATACATGTAATCACAGTGCCCATAATGTACACATAATCATGTGATACTGGCCTGTGAGTATTTTTTCAAATCAAGATTTTTACTAGAAAAATAAAAGCAAATTTTCACATTGGTGAAATGTTGGTTTGTTAACCACAGTGACCAATCTACTCTTTTTCCAGTTTCACTTTGTTAAATTGATCTGCATCTTTTTTTAAATCCAAGTCTTGGGAAATTATTTAAGTTAGGGAAAGTTTGGAAAGGAAAACCAAAAGAAGTAAGTCAGGGTTTGCTAACTTAAATTCCACCATTCAAATTATTTGCCCTATGTCTTAACATCACCAACATACATGTGAGATGATGTTTAGTATCTATTAAATTCAACTAATACTTTTTCCAGTTGAAGCTAGAGGCACTATGGAATATTTACTGATTGTTTACTATGGTGTTTTACCTAAACCCTACAAATGAGTGTGAAATCAAGAGCAAGTATTTTGAAAAAAATAATCTCACTCTGCTTTTCTGTCTGAAGCCTTAAAAAAGAAACTACTCAAAGTCTAATAGGTAAACATAAAAAAAAGCATGCAAACTGTAGCTAAACAATTAAAAAAGATTCCTTAGAGACAGTTGGATGACACCACTGCTGTCCAGAGCAATTTTCCCACTAGATGAAAGAAGTGATGCTTCAATTGTCTTCAATTTTAAAAATACCTCTCTGCTTGAAGTTCCTCAACTCTATCAACAGAAGGAAAGAAAGCAAAATCTGAATATTCTCCTGTAACATAACTAATTCCATTGGTCTGAACATTGTACTACTGAGATTATCCCACAAAAAAGAGATTTTTAACTGACAGGTTTGAAGTACAACAGATAAGCTAGTATGTTTTGTTTCCAGTTACACATAATAAGGCCTGCTATAACAAATAATCACTCTTACATTTTTCTACATCTCCCAATGTCTTGCCACATAGTCCACCAGACAAGCCAGAAAGTTACTTAAGTAACCCTACAATTAGACTACTTTGATATGGGCATTTTTCATACAGGTTTGTTGCTGAAAACACAGATCTGTGTTATGCCAGTTCTTCACACCAACACACAGCTATACTAAAAATGCAGATGTCATGGCCATAAAGCCAGATCACACTCATAATCATAAACTGACTAAGCATGACTGAATTTGTGTAATTCAGGAGAAGAACATACTAAAGCAGCTGCCAGTAAATTGCTTTGGAGTCAGTCTGCATATGCAAAAATCTCCTTGCAGTAAGAGATATGAAACAACTCATCAAGTGCTTGACAACCCTTAAAACGTGATGCTGAACCCACTGCAGAGCAATCACTACACTGTTTCATTATTTATGGAGGTGTGGTCTTTCTCTGTGTTAACAGGACACTGTACTCTTGCTTCTCAATTTCTTAGGTATATACTAGCTTTGTTTTATGCTTAGGTCCTCTCATGGAAAATAAAAATCCCTCAATCATGTTTAGAAGGTAGAATTACTCATACCTAAAGCTCTGCTATCCTAATTAACTCCCTTCACAAACACCCATTGCTTTTATTATAAAATAAAGTTTCTTCTGTTTAAATAATTTTTCTCATCATCAACCCAATTTCATATTCACTAGTCTGAAAAAGAAATCTACTTTAGATTTTAAATTATCTGTTTAAGTTAGCATAAGCAAATACACTGAGTTAGAAAAACACTGCTAGGTTAATTCTAAAGAAACCCTCACTGTGGCACTTCCAAAACTTACGCTGGTCGGTCCTCTAAAATAAGTGCTGTAGTGGAGAGTGGTTCAAAATCAAGATTCTTCCTCACATTCTGTTTAGGAGAGAGTGGTCTCTGAGCTCGTCCAGTTTTTTCTTCATATTCCTAGAGAAGAAAAAGACAGAGCAACTTACAAGAGTGGAGAACACCAAGATGATGCACTTGAGAATTTAAAAAGGGATCCACAGAAGTCTTCAAGATAATGCCTTCACATCTCAGCCCTACTGCAGTCCCTTTGAAGCTTTTCAAGTAGCACAACCTCAACACTGAAAACAATGACGAAGTTTAGGTTCAGGAGTTGAGTCTTGATATTTTTTCCATTCCTTCTATTTGTAAAAAACATCTTAAGTCCTCTGGCTGACAGCCTGCTTTTACAAAGTACTACTAAGAAGGAGTTTACAAACAGCAGATGCTATCCAAGGTATAAAAATAGGACCTATTTAAAATATTTTTTCATTTACACAGTTTTGAAATTAAAGTAAAAAATGACCACAACATCCATGTCTTAAAATCTCATTGTAAGATTTCTCCTATGCAAGCTGTTTTCATATGCAACAGCTCAACAATGCAACTGAGTATGCAAAGTATTAGTGCTACACAAACAACAGGCACAGTTAAACAGTCCTATGGAAAAATCACATCCACATTACAGTTACTTCTATGTTCAACTTTATAATGATTCTTGCCACTTCCAAAACTTACAGGCTTTCATGCACAGCTTTTTAATACTATTTCTATTAAAATAAAACTTAGAAAAACGTGAATGTACACTATCAAAGAGCACTATGAAGAGTCCTCCAGCCATGGACCTTTTCCTGCCAGCACAAAGAGTTCCTCAGATGGTACTGCTTTCTTTCTCTCAACATAACCTCTCCATTTCATCAAAACTTCCTTGGGCAATAGATGTAACCTTTCCAACACAATGAGGCTCATTCAGCAACTAAAATGGGATCCATCTCTTCCAGAAAGACTGTCTCAAGTCACACCTTAAAAAAAGGCATGAATGAAAACAAAACATGATGCAATGAACGTGGACCAACACAGCCTTGGTCTTCTACTCTGTTGTACAGTACAACTCTAGTTCAAGCTACTTCTGTGGGACTCATGGGTACAGGTCTGTGCAGCCCTCAGGACACAGAAAATCCCTATTTTCCCTTGTCTATTCACTGGGCACCGCCTCAACAATCAATCCTATGATGACTACATTGCTGTAATGGGAAATATGGTCACGAATTTGGAATGTCTGGCTCATTAATACCAGCTAATACTGCTATGCATGACATCAGTTTGAAAACAAGGAAAAGAACCAAAGAAAATGCATTTGAACTACAGACTAGTACTTAGCTTTGTCAAGTAAAGGGACTATGCTCACGCTGACAAAGCCATTCACTAAAACACCTCCAGAAAGAAAATAAGCAAAGAAATACTGTAAAAAAAAGGTATTGAGATAGAGAGCATATTCAGAAGGCAGTAGTCTTACCCTGATCACTTGCAACAGCAAGGAACTGAGAGTGACCAGTGTGTAAGCATCATAATGGGCTTCAGCTGCACCAGCTGCAGAGCAAATCCACTGTGCTGATAGGAATGAAGCAAATGGCTTTTCTTTCTCCCAGTTTCTATAAGGAGACTGATTTTTTTAATGAGCCCTTTTCCACAAATTAATGTAGTCAAATATTAACCTCTCTTACTCCCTAAAGCATCTCAGAATTTGACATTAAAACATATGCACCTAATGTTTATTATAGTAGAAGTTCCAGAAAAGCTGCTTAATTTTGACTTATGAAAATTATATTCAGGGTCTTCTTTCACTGAAAGCCATTTGGAGAGCAAAATTCCTTTTGGAAAGTGAGAAAAGAATGTCCACACTGGGCTGGAATGGGCATTTTCTTCTGTACATCCGAATTGATTTGGAAATCCCTTTCAGCTAAGCACAAAGTTCTCCAGACTGGCACTTCACATCTCCTTACAAGAATTTCTTGGTTAAGAAAATGTTTTATTTCTGAATATGGATGGCTAGTTACAGTATCAGCACATCAGTACAATTACACAAGCCTCTCAAAAGAGCCAAAGCCCACCCTGCATTTCAGCAAGTATTCACTGGTGTTTTACTCAGCACTACCCTACAGTAAAAAAGCCAGACCAGCACAAAAATGGGAGTGGCACATTTGATCAGATTACAAGTATGATTCCTTTGTAGCAATTTCATCCTTTTCAGTGGTAGCCAAAAAAGAATAAAAATGTCCTCTGGTGATATTATCTACAAGACTGATTTTAACTAGGAAAAAATAAAAAACCCAACCAAAGCCTCCCACCCCAGTCCTCCCCCCCAAAAAAAAACCCTACAAGGAACAAACACCCCAAAATTCACAGAAAACAAAAGCTCATGAAAATAATCTTTTACTCCAGTGAGAAGAGAATGCAGCTTCAGAGCACAATGTATGATACAGCAATGAGGCATACTGAAGCCTCCACAAACTCGTATTAAGAGTATCTGCTGACTGAGCAAGTACAAGTATTTGCACATACAGGCATACTGCAATAGACTGAGCTACACAATAGCTCATTTTAAGCTTTTTATTTTAAACCAGACTCAGATCTCTCACAGGTACAATGTCAGCATCTGTTTAAATGCTTTGCTGCAATTAGGAGTTACTAATCTGATATGGTTGCAAGTTAATTTTAGGATCAACTTAGGATGAGCTGACCTTTTACGATTTAAAACATAGCTTTATCACTGGGATCATTTAGGCTTTCTTCCAGGTTTCACCTTCAGCTGTTCACAAGAGCTTTACTAGGGTTTGAAGATGTTCTATAAGAATGTGCTGTAGATTAAAGCACTCATTTAAATAATCCAAACCAAACAAAGAAAACCCACAGAAACACGCCTCCCGAAACCAAGTTTAATTCTGGGTGGAACCTGCCAGCTTTGCAGTTAAGATGCAAGCCCAGACTGGGGTGATGTTCTACGATTCTTCAAGAAAGAGAAGCCAACCTACAAAGGGATCCTCAACCATCTCTACTGAGAGACGCAAACAACCCTCTAGAACACAGGGCAAGTGCTGAAAGACCAAGTGCGCTACCTGGGAGAGCGCTGTGTGACTTCCCCCGGAGCCTCCCCAGCACGGCAGAATTGAACGTACAATAACACAAACTGCTCTATCAAGGTCATCTCGTTTTGGCCCTGCGTGTTTAAGGCAGCCGCTTTCCGACGGAGCCGAATAAGAAATATCCATGCTGGGCGCGGGAGCGGCAGACCCCAGGCTGCGGGCTCGGGCTCCAGGGGCGGCAGCGCTGCAGGGCAGGAGGGATGGCCGGCACAGCCCGGCTTCCAGCCTGCAGCCCCCGCGCTCCCGCAGCCCGAACACCCGGCAGCGCTGCGCCGCCGCCTTCCAGCCCGGCGGAGTCTCGCCTCACACAAAGAAAACCCCCTGGAAGTTGGTTCTTCCCCGGACCCGGCGAGGCGATGGAGAAGCGGAGGAGGCCGGGTTCACCGACCCGCATTCAAGTCCCCCGCCCGCCCCGACCCGCCAGCCGCGCTAATCACCCGCGGAGCCGCCGCACACCATCGCTTCTCTCCGCCTCGCCCAGCGCTGCCTGGGCACGCACGGCCCCGCCCGGCACACGCTGTCCGCCTCCCGGGCCGCCCCGGCAGCCCGGCCCGGCCCGGTGCAGATCCGGGCCCATGACGGGAGCCCGAACCTCGCACAAGCTCGTCTGCATTAGCCGCAGTCTTTGTCAGCTCAGCATTACGGCTGCTGGTTCAGGACGCAGCCGCATTCCTCAAACACCGGCATCTCTCTCCACTGGTTTCCCACACTGCCGCTTCCCCGGCTCCAAGCCAGGCGTTCGCTTGTCTCGAGTCCCGCTGCTGTGCCTTGCTGAGACAGCCTCGGGACCTGTCCGAAGGGCAAGAGCAGCTAAAACTCACCAGCCCTACATCAGTGCCGAAGGAACAGCAGCAGTGTTATGCTGAAATACTTTCTACCGCATAAGCATCTTTTCAGTACCACCCATGCTCTGTCCACCTCTGACAGATCTAAGAGATAGATATATAAATATCTTCTTCTACAGTCCGGACAACTTCCACACTACCTCTTGCTAAATATTTTGCCTCAATCCAGATAGAATATCAACCTTAATTTTTCTTTGTCCAAAGGCTCTCTTATTTAACTCAACACTCCAGTTGCTGTGGCTCCATCTTTGGTAGACTTGCATTTTAAAATATTATCTATTCCCCTGCAAGTGTTTCCATTTTCTCAGCTCTGCACTAAGGATTTCATATTCTTTAATATCACTGACTGGTTTGCACCTGCCATGGTGAACTGCTCATAATCTTCATCAAAGCCTGATCCTGAATCCCAAAATGAGCAGCAAGGACTGACCTGAAAACAAACAGTCACTTAAGTATTCTGCTTTCAAAGGGTGGCTTTGCATAAGTTGTGGTAACTTATTTTCTCAGAATTGCTAGGTCTTATATCAGCTATTGTTCTCAACCTTCACATCTGTTTCACAGATGCAGCAATACATGCCAAATACTTTTAAACAGTGACCTGTTCTGTATCTCGGCTTCATTGCCACCACCAATTAGTTACAGACACCTGCCACCCAAGCACCTCGTGTCAACACAGCTCATCCAAAACACTGCAGACTGCAGATAAAGCCAATGCTTCATCTCCTGAACTATCTGAGACTAAGTTATCGCACATACCAAAAAACCATTCATGTAAAGTTACAGCTGTTAACGCAGGGGAAAAAAGCAGATGTTGAGGAAGAGCACCCTTGGGTGGGCAGTGGTATTTCTGCAGTAGATGTCTGTGCTTTTACACTGAAAATAGAATGATTTTGCTGCTCTCCCACAAAGTACTGGCTGGGAGAGAGCAATGCCTGGTGACAGGAAGACACTATGGGGTGAGAAGCGAAGTAGCCCCTGTAACTCAAACCACAGCTGGCCACATGTTACAGTTTGTAGCAGTCACTGTCTTTAGGCTGCTGCAATTACAACAGTACCTGAGACTACTTGAACAGTTAAGTCCATGATTTAATTACATTTTATTTTTTTCCACTGAAAGTACCACCTCATTCAGCATATGAAATAAGAACTGGACCAGAACTGCACAAGCAAAAAGAAAACTATTTTTTTTCCTGATTTCTAAGCCTTACCATTACCACAGTAGTGCTTCAGTGTTCCCTTTCCACTGCTTTATGACTGTCTACTGCATGTTCATCTGAAATCTCTTACCTTTTCTAAATGAAGTGTTTCACCAGACAAATTTCAGCTGGTGCACACCCAGCACTTCACTGACCCCCACCCCACTCCTGGCCCCTCACACCATTTCTGTGCCACCATTACACAGCCATGTGACTTTCAGTGTGCTGGACTGGGGAAATGACACCACCACAACCACACCTTTTGTTCTCTTCCATTAGTTTGGTTACTCTGCAGTGCCTGCTGTGGGGCAATGTAAGTGGGAAATGGAAAGAAAAGGAATATGTAGCAGGACTACCAGATTATGAAATTTGTGATGATCTTTGGGTTGGGAAACTAAGATCTGATTCATCACATGGCACTGGGCCATAAAGTAATAATTTTAATGAAGACCCTTATATATACAGTAATCAAAGAGAATTTAAGAAGAGTAAAACAACAGGCAAAAATCAGATTATGAGACTATCCTTCAAAATTTTACAGAGAATGCATACTTCTGTGTTCAGATACTACACTTTCAAACAACTTCTAAAGAAGCCTTTTATATAACTTTAAAACCAGTACAGAACTATTCTGAAATGCAATTAATTTATTAGTTACTGATCTAACAACCTGAGAAATCAGAATTGCACACTCAGCTTGTATACTTTAGTGATCTGCCGAGCTCTACAAATAATTAATGGTTCAAGAACCATCAGCCCTACTTGCTTTACACAGTTCTCTCTATATGTGTGTATATATATGTTTAATCCCCTTACATCAAAGAAAGGATACCTGAGCAGAAGATAGCAATGACATGACAAACTTGACTGTAATAATGTTATATGTCTGAAGTTTTATCTTCCACCAGGACATCTTTCTCATCCTTAGTACCACAGTATTCTCTTGTTCCATAATTTACAAATTAGGAATGCCTAAGCAATGTAAAAGATAAGACAAGGTACTATGGCCAGGCTGTGAGGAAAACCTCACACTATTTGTAGGTATCATTTCAAGGCTCTGAAATTTGCCTCTTCTCCCCTGAGAAGCATCTACTTCTCCTTTCTGATTACAGGGGATACAGGAACCTGGGCTGGCAACTGTGGTCCCACACAATCACACTGAAGTTGAATGAATAAAATACTCCATACATCTTACAGCAAGTTAAGAGTAAAGCAAAGGAGTGAGAAGCCACATACTCTGTTTTGCAGTCCTGTGCTCCAGCCACTGGACTACTTTAACAATTTTTCCATATATATTTTTATAACATCATAGTTCGAGCAATGATTAGAGCAATGAGCATTAGATTAAGGAACATTTAAAACCTAAGTACAGACAAGGGCAGGTTAGTTTTTCCAGGAAAGAATAACAGTTTGCTGTTTTGAAGTCCGTTGCCTCTACTCATTCAACGTGCAATGTATCAGATGGTTCTCACCCTCAGGGTTCACGTTTCGGTTGCACTATATGTAAATAATTTAAGTGGGTTTTGGTTATATAGAGTGACATGCTTCACTAAAAAGGAAAAGGAAGGAAAATATTTGAAGTACTCAGAGACAAAGCACACCATGAACCGTATTGCTTAAGAACAGCTTTTTACTGTCAAAAGCGGGACCTTCAATTAGATTGTGCAGTGGCTGTTACAAGTGACTCCAACATGAGTCATAGGAATAACAAAAAAACAACACCCTCCTGCTTAGAACACTGCAAAGGACACAATTTAATCTGCACATAAAAATGTGTGCACAGTTTCCCTAGGTACTGACACTATCTGCTACTCTGCAGTGTTAATCAAATGGAAACATCTGCAAGAAAGGCCTCCAGCAGGACAGGCATCTGGGAAATGTCTGAGCAACAGAATACAAGCTAAATAATTGTTTTGTTTTACTGTTATTTTCTTGTGAGCATCTGCCAGAATAAAAGGCTATCAACACCCGCTTTCAGCATATCCCACAAACATCACTTCCAGGGACTGGAATTCCACTGGATATGGACTCAACATGAAAACATAGCTTCACTTTATTTGTATGCCTGCTCACTGATCTCTCCACCTTAATTATCTGTATAGTCTCAGCATCATACCTTTCCAAATAATTTCTCAGCAACTTTTTCTTCTGACATTTCACATTAGCACTGATGTTGCAGAAGAAAATTTACCTTTCCTATCTAGTCTCAAATAACACGCTCTCAGTGTGGCTGAAGATCGTGTCAGAACTGTCCCCCTCATCCTCAGCAAGACACCAAAATAAAAGGACCCTTCATGCCACATCAACCTTATGCTGATATCACTCTGAAATGGCCAAAAATCCAGGTTATCTCCAGGATATAGAGGAAAGTAATCACAGGAATATCACATTTCATCTTGGAAGTTCTCAAATCAGTTGCAAATACAAACACTTGTAATTTTCAACACAGTGTAAAAGTCACCCAGGAATGCCACCTACTTTGCAATGCACAACAACTTGTATTTTATGCCCTTCAGAGACCCTTCACAGCACACAGTCACTATTTTTGTTTGCAAACAGTTGTCTTTCCAGGCAAGTACGTGCACGCTTGTATTTATCTCCAGCATGTACACCAGACAAGTGTAGGGAAAGGTACTCCACTTGATACTTTTAACCATATTCTACTTCTCCTGTGTTTTCAAAGCTCTCTGCTAATTTCCCTTCTGCTTCCTCAAGATTTGGGTATCTTTAAGGGTCTCTGACCTCTTCAAGTTTGATGCTCATCTGCCCTTAGAAATTACAGAAAAACAAGAGAATAACTCTACTGCATTAAAACATCTGAGTGGTTTTTTGCATTCATCTTTGCTTCTCAGATCCATGAAATTACCTTTGAAGCCATTACTGGTGCCAGTTTCTTACATGCCAAAAAACCTGTATCAAAATGTAAATATTCCTGAATATAATCATCTTCACAACTTAAGGTTCAGTCTTGACAAGAAGAAATTGTAATTTTTTAAAGCTTCACACAAATATAAATATAATATATGAAGGAGGGCAACATACCTTCATAGTGGGGCTTAAAGTGATGACTATTTTCAGGCTTTAAAATTCATGAAGTTGTTTCCACTGAACTTTGTCATGCTCAAGTGACAACTTCTCAAAAGAGCACAAGAAAATTATGTGGAAATACTAACAGGCATGAAAAATTTGTAATAAAACCAAGGCAAAAAATCAGACCAAGAGTCCTCAGAGAGAGAAGGAGAATGAGAACATAAAATTTGCTTCCTTCAGAAAGACACTTCAGGAAAAAACACCAGTCTGGCTTTTCAAAGTCCTTACATCCATATCTTCAGGGTTTCCAGTAACAGACAGTACCTCCATTCATTCTGCAGAGCTAAAGAACATCAGCTTTGTTTGTTGTTGCTAGAGAGTGTGGTAAGAGTTAGCCTTTCAAAAGCTGTATCTACCCACATTCTTTAATTTTAGATGAAGTTTGAGATGTATAAACTGGAAGACAGACAAAGAAAACCTTTGGGTCGAGTTTCTTGGTTGAGCTTGCTTCTGCTTAAACACAGCACAATGAAGTCTAGCAAAACTTTCTCAATTTTACATGTCAGCAATGGAAATGTACCAGTCTCCAGTTAGAATTGGCAGTTCCACCACAATATTTAGGGGCTACACACTTGCTTTCAAAAATTTATTGCCAGTTTGCTTCCCAACAATGCTTTACCAAGTGTTTGTGCAATGCAACAGTCAAAGGCACATGCTTGCTCTCTACAGACATCTATTTTCATTCAAAAACCCATGAGGGGAGGGGGGAATCTGAAAGCCTCCTATGTGTCGCCAGTGGAAGGTTACTACATGGAAAAAAGCTTACTGACTACACAAAGAAGTAAGTGTTTAAGTATCTTTCTATTAGCACTGGAAGACACACAAATAGCAGTTGCATGATGGATTCCTACTTAACACAAATGAGAACAAACTTCCACTGATGTATCAGCTGTCCTGAAAAGTTATAATCTCTGGCCTTGAAATTTCGAGGTTAGAAAGAGCTGTGTACTTGATACTCAAAAGTCAATGATTTGTCCATGAATTTGTGGCTTCCTGCATTTAAAAATGTGCTATCAGAATTCAAATTCCAGATAATGTTAAGTATCAACCTGGGCTACAAAGTAACTGTGCCTACTGAGACAAAAAGAACAACTTCAAAGTCACTGCACTTCCTCCAAAACACACCACCAGCATTGAAACAGGGAGTAGAGACCAGCAGCTGCAGCAGAGACCGGCAGCTGACATTGTAACTGAAGTAACTAACCAAGCTTATACTTCTATTTAGTATCTTTACACCTGAAAGCTGATACTTATTCTTCAACACTGCCTGCGACACCTCCTTAGGATCCCTCCAGCTCTCAGGGCTTTTGATCTACAAAATTTACCAGGCATTTTAGAGAGTGAGAAAGCTAAAATGAAAGCTTTAAATCTGAAGAAGAAGGGAAAAATCTCTCACTTTCAAAAACACTTTGTAGCTTGTCATAGCCACTTAAACCAATAGTCAAAGCTTACTGTTTTCTATTAGTCCAATGCTTGTAACATATTCTGTGCTTTCACATCTTGTTAACATATGGGAAGAAGTTCCAACAGCATCAAAAGCAGCACTTTGTCAGCTACACTTTGCTAGATTATGATATCTTACTGGGTCATATTAAATTCTTTTATTATTAAAATACTCATGAACAATCGTCCTGACAAAGTATTAAATCACCTTTTCATTTACTGTGAAAGGATGCTACTACTCTTGCTTTATCTGTTTAAATATGACAGTTTTGTTTGAGGCAGGTAATTTTCAAGACAGGACAAGGGCAACACACTCTTTGTAGAGTAATACAGTCTACTGGAACTGCTGAATGATTTAGTACTGTTCTTGTTGGCAGAAAAGAAAATACTTCTTAGGACTTCATCACTGCCATAATAGGTTTCTTTTATTAACTTATTTTTATTTACCTCCACAAAAATTAGATGGGATTTATATATGATTACAACAAAAGTGTTTGTAACTGGATCAAAAGGAATGACACAAAAGAACAGTGCGTTAAGGCAACTTGCAAATTTGAGATTATAATTCTTAAATGGGGAGATTAGTTACACCTTTATTTCCAGAGAATGTAACAATAATAGGCATAGGTTGGACTAACCACAGTAACTATACCTTCTTACATTGAACTCACTTCTTGTTAAAAAAAGGAACTCTGGCACGGTGATCTAAATCCTGCCTTTCTGAAGGCTGACAAATAGAAATGAACCCAACAGCAGAGAACACGGGAAGTGACTCATTTACACCCTTGGACTTCTTGTGCAGAACAGAAAAAATGCACTACACAGTTTCTAGCTTCAAAGTGGCAGTGAACACTCACCCTATTGGCAGCTCCAGCCACCAGTCAGAGCCACTTGCCCAGCCTATGCAAAGACTGACTCTGCATAAACAGAAGACAGTGCTCTATCCAGAGCTGCAGCTCCTGCTCCTGCCAGAACCAGCAGCAGCTCGAACCGGGCACTTCCCTTCCAAAGGCCCCAAACGGGCCATGTGAGTGCAGTAAGGCACAGCTGAGGCAAACGCTGAGAAAAGCCCTGTATTTTTAGCCAGAGCCGGCCCTGAGCAGAGGCTGCAGCTGTGCGGATGCGGAACACGAGGCAGCAGCTGCCCGGCTGCACAGCTTCCACCCGCACTGCTCCTGCACAGGGAGCTGCACAGGAACCTCCACACAGCAGCAGTCTGGGCATCTGCTCTGCTCTGGGCTTTTTTGAACCTGGGGAAAACACACTGCTTATAACAGGAGATTTTATCACTGTCTGCCTAAAGCTTGGGTTGTAGTAAATTCTTTCCACATTTCTTGCTGGGTGCTGTTGCTTTGAAACTCTTCTCCATTTAACAGATCCAAGCCAGAAAACAGACTTTGATAAAATCACTTTATTCATCAGCTGGGATTATAGTTTAAACCAAGTGAAAATTGAATCAATTATAATTAACCCAATTCAACTTACAAAATTTTCCTACAGTAATGTTATAAGCTTTACTCTTCTTCCCATAACAAAGCATCACCTGTGAGCCAAGCAATTTATTTTCCTGCTTCAAAAACTCATTTTCACTTTATCATGTGCTGCAGAGCAAGCCTCTTCAGTACAACTGATTTTAATTGACTGGAATGTTGACCACCCACATATGGCATATCCTAATTATTACAGAAAAACATTTGGAAAAATTACGATCCCCAAGTTAAAAACTTAGGGTTTTTTTAATTATTGAAGAACTGTCTTTAAAATTTTTAAATATTCCAATATGGAATTATCAGCAAATGACATCATAAAGTATTCAGACCTGAATTTTTGAGTAAAGATTGCTACTGAAAGGCCTCAGGTATTACATGCGCTGAATTTTACCACTACTAAAACTTAAAAAAATGAAGATATTCCACTGAGCTCTTATTGGAATTCATATAGTAAAATCTAAATTGTACAACCATCATAGAGTCAAAGTACACTCAAAAGAGAAAAAAACCCAAAACTCACTGATTAAAAATGGATTCTGCTGTTAGAGAAAAAAAAAATTAAAATAAATATACTATGAAAAAAAGTAATTTAATTTCATTGGGGAAGAAAGCTGTAACATGTCTCTAGGATATAGCTAAAATCTGGCTTTCCTCTAAAATCTAGCTTTCCTCTATATGCTTTATTCTTTTAATACACAAAATCTTGACTGGCCACATACAAAAGTTCTGTAAAAACAGATCACATGAGAGGAGACAACCAAATGAAATGTTGGTTAACTCTTGTTGAACTTTTAAAGGAATTTCTTTTGAAGAGCATTCACTAACAATACTGGGAAGAGAGAAGTTGTTGCAAATGAATATATGGTATTTACATATACTTCTGTGCTTGCCAATCTTGAAAAGAGTTTCTAAAAGAAACAGGGGCTGCAAAGTCTAGCTCAGTTCTACAGTCTGCTGGAAGAGAACAAACTTTAACTTCAGTGGTTATTCTCAGTGAGGTGCTGTCATCTGACTTTTAGTGCATTTTCAAACATCAATTGCAAAAGCAACTGGCATAACCAGTTCTGCTCAAGCAGAATTCCTGAAGAGAACAGATATAAAAAATTAATCATGCAAACCTCCATTGCAAATGCAGTTCCAGCTTCTCCAAGATTACTCATTCTGACAGCTTTTAAGTTTTAAAACATTTAACTGGATAAAAACTATACAAAAGCTCTCAGTGACCCAGTAAAACAACCCAGCCTGAGCATATACCAATATTGCTTCTTCATCAGAAGACTGATACATATATTTTCAGCATTAAAAGCAGGACAAGCAATGTCTTAGCTGGAGTGATTATAATTCCTACGTGGTTAAAATACAGTATGATACTAGGATGTATATACACTTGTTGAACAAGTGAGTGCTGTCAAAAGAGTTTTTACAGGGCTTGAGAAAAGGCTTTTGTTCTCAAAAAGCCTGACTGACCATTGTTTTGGTGAGGAGTCACCTAAATCAGACTGTGCTTTTAATGACTCACAGTACTACTCATGACTCAAAGTCTACATGTCAAAAATAGCTTCAGAAAAGCACCAAATCATTTAGGAAGGATTAGTTATTGTTATCCAAGAAGCACTGGAGACAATTATTTTAGACTGCAATCCTGCCAGAAACTCACTAATGGTTGGATGCCATACCACATAATTATTTAATAGCAACTGCTTTGTAACAGATTTAACACACCCATTCAAAGCTGATGTAATGTAAGATAGTTTGGATGTAAAGGAAAAATATTCACAGTACCAGCCACAACCACAAAATGTTAATAAATTATTTACCCACTTACTAAAAAATAGGCACTACAATAAAATACACTAAGTGTCAGAGTACTGCAATTATTCAGCCTCTTCAACTTTGTCATCAAAAATCTTTGCTGAACACTTCAGAACCGTTAATTGTGTCAAGACAAGCTGCAGATGAAGTCTGAATGGTTGAGTACAGTGACAAGTTCAAAAAGCTGCCTCAATTTCACTTTAACAGCCTAACTAGAGTTAAGAACAGTCACATGACTCATGAATTTCCAGAATACTTTACCCTGATTTAAGCAGCACAGTCCTTCAAATAGCATTTGCATTTCACACACAGCAGCTGGTTTTGAAGTTTTACTACACGGTCTCTTTCCATGCAAACATTACTATTCCCACAGTGGTTTGAACAAGAAAGTGACAACTGAAATACCAAAAAAGCTCCAAACACATAAAAAGGCTACATGCAATCCAAAAATCCCAGACCAAGTCAGACAGATTGAAAGAGGTTGTTTTCTTATCACTGAAAGAGCAGCTCATAAACTACTGGCCACATAAGTGGATTTCACAGGATTTTCCCCACTGGAAAGGCAAGGCATTTGATTCACTAATGAAGAGCTTGGGTTCATCTGTTGTAAGGACCAGTTCTCTGAAATGTTGCTTTCAACAATTGGAAAAAAGTGGGTTTCACTTAGATTTTTTGTTCTCTTATGACACACTCAGGAAGGCTCTTCACATGTCACGTACTCAATGCAGTGACCAAGCTGAACACATTTGTCTGAACAGCACTGTTGTAACAGAAGTAAAATTTCAACCAAGAGCCTTTTCTGGTACTGAAATTGTGTGCAAATCAGGCTGCACAGTCCTATATATCATAAACTTAACTGGCTTCTTCACTCACCATTAATCCTAACACAGAATTAAACAAATACCTTTTGTATTTTCTTTGGGTCTTTCTGTAAGTTTTCTCCAAGAGGTACTTTCCCAAACAACTTCCATCGCACATCGTTTTGTTTTTCAAATCTTGCACTTTGCTTTCTGGTAAACAAATTCCTGAAAAAAAAAAGTTTTATTAAGAAAAAGGGTTGATTAAGTATAATAAAAAGAAGGTTGAACATTTGCTAATCTTATATATCCTAATCATATATTCCAACTCCTCTTGTGGTTGTGCTGACAGACACGGTTTCCCAGCTTCAAAAGGAACATCATGCAGTATTATCAGCATACCAGGCAATGGACTTCGTTAAATTATAACTTTTAGTAGATTAAAAAAAGTTCATTTTCCAGCTTTCTAAGAGTGGACACCTTTTATTTAAGCCTTCCTGGAGATCATTCAGCCTCACTCTTTTAAAAAAAGTCTGAGACACTAAACCTCTTGCTGCACAAACATTCTCTACCCACCTGTAACAACACACTGCTACCAAAAATCACAAAATCCTTGGAGACATAGTAGTCTTTTGATGTATTTTATCTGCTTCCACAAAAGATTATTTTTCCTAAATAAGCTTAAAAGCAGCTATCAAAACACATTAATTTTGAAGTCTCTCTGAAATGCCTAATATTTGCTAGCTTCAACACTGTAGGAACAGTTATAAAGCTAGACAGAAAGCCACTAAAAAACTAGATTAGTTTTACTGACATTGCTAGTTTTTAATCATCAAGTGATTTGCCAGACTTGCATCTTCGTACAACTACTTTTTTCCAACACTGGACATGCAGTACAGACCAGTCTTTATGCTTTTGATAGCACTCAGCTCCTCCAAGAGCACAGATATTCTACTCCAATGGCATGCTTGCATTATTAAAGTAACAAATTTTCTTTTGTCCTTCTGTCTAGTTTAGCATGTATTCAAATATGTCCAGGTAAGTTCCATTATTTACTCATCTCAAGGCAGGTTCTTCTGGAAACTATCATCTTTTTTTGCTCCCTCATTTAAAAAAAAAATCCACTGAGACAAAAGCATTTTTGCTTCTGCAATCAGCAGACAGCTCCAACACCTTCAAAGCACAGATGCTTCCATTCTGACATTACTGCTTTTCCTAGCAGTTACCACTTTAATGCCCAGTGTGTGTTGGCCCATCAAGTACAGATTGTTTCTTACATATAAAGTGTGATAGTTTGGGAAATAAAACTCTATTGAGCTTCGCATTCTGAAAGAGCTGAATACATGTCTGCAACAGGAACAACCTAGGCACTAAAAAGTTGTTTTTCCTGGTCACTTTGTATCAGATGCCATGAACAATACTATAGTTATACCAATAGAAATAACTTCCCTGGAATACAGGAGAAATGTTTCATATGTGAAAAATACCTGAGTGTATAACATCAAAGTGTGCTGAAATATATTATAAGGTTATTAGTATGCACTGCCATCCTTAAATATGCATGTATTTATACAAATTATCACATGCTTCTGTATCACAAGGGTACAGTTACCTTGAAATTCAAACCAGGAACAGATTATCATATTAAAAGATAAGAACAAGATGTTTGTGTACAGAAACCACACAAATCAATTAAAACTGATGTCAAAGCTAAGGAGTAACTGTACTTCTCCAAACCCTTTTCAGCAATACAGGGATTATAAGGTAACTAAAGCCTGAGATGATAGATTTGTATCATCATTTGAGAGAGTTACCTGGGAAATAAAATATAAAGAGACAGACAAGAGATTAATTTTTATATATATATTTAGTCCACTTAAAATGGAGAAATACCATGCAAGTTCTAAAATAAATCTAAAAATAACAAGGAAAGCATGACAGAAATAACATTATAAAATCTACTGCATGTAAATAGGATACACAATGCAAGACAGACTGGCTGTTTGCAAGACTGGCTGTTCTTGCAAAAGGTTTTTTTGCAGGTTGTTACTACTTCAGAAGCAAGCAAATTCCAGACAAACCATCTTCAGAGAAAACAAGAACTCCTAGCATCAGGACCACTGGAAGAGCCCCATAAGGAGGCACATCTCTGTGACAGTTCTGTGCACATTCAAATCCTTTTGCAAGTAAAAGGCTTTCACCACACTTCATTAGCACTACAATAATACAAAAATTAAAGGCAATTTTCTCTCTGTCTCTATCCACATCAGAAATTGCCAGCACAAGTTTATATACAAGCAACAACTCCCTCAGCCTCCTCTGAAGGATTTTAAGAGCAGCAGATCTTTAAGCTCTGAGCCAAATAAAGATGAATTGGAATGATAAATTGTAACAGCTCTCTGCTGCAAGCACCCCTGTAAAATGCACTAAATCTGAAAAGCCAATCTCACACACTTCCTCTCAATTCAATTCCACAATCCTAACTATCTACTTTCCCTTTAGAGGCAGCGTCATAATAAATAATCTGTCCTACAGCTTATCTAGCAGATGGCACAGCACTTGTTCAGCTCACTCTTCTCTATCCCTGCATTCTAGGGCACCAGGCATCTCTTCCTCCCTTTGTACTATGTCAGGGATTTCCAGTTCACTTTTAATTTAAAATACATATATTGAACTGAAAGCAGCAGGCACGGTCAATATACAAATTTCATTCTGTACTGTCCTTTTCCTCCACCCTCTGTCTGGGCCTAGAGTCCCAGTGTTTGGTTGGTCTCTACACTCTTTGCAAACTCCAAACAGTCTCAAAACTCCCCAAAGACTTAATATTATCAGTAGCCACAAATCAGCACAGTCAGATGTAGAACAGCAAACTACAATCTGTTCTTGTTTTGCCTGAGGACACACAGCATTAAGCCCTCATCTGCCCCAGACTGAAACACACCAAAGGTATTATTATATGACATGGAAGGAGCAGGAGACGCCACCTAATTTTCACCTATTCTGAGAAAACTTGAGGAGGGAAAAAAACCCCAAACCAAAACCAAAACACATGGAATGTTCTCTGGTTCAATTTCTGCAGAGCTTCGCAATAAATCAGGACAACACCACAGGGTCCTGATAAAGCCACTACTTGAGATTCCTGAATGGAAAGTAAACCCTTAAAATATGCAACTGCCTTAGGAGGAAGTTTCTGCCATATATATGTCAGAGCAAATAACTCATAGCAAAACCTTTAATTTTTCCGCTGCTGCAGCACAAAAGGGAAATACTTCCCCCCTATTCTCACACAGCTCCCTTGGATTTTCAAGAAAAGCACTAAGCACTTCACTTCTGAGAAAATTCACTAAGAAAAATTCCATGCTAGAGGGAACTTAAGGAGATCTTACAGAAAATACAAGAAGCAAAACTTCTCTATTTAAAAAAATAAAACAAAACAAAATCCGAAACAAACAAATCTTTACTCCAAAGATGAGCCCAGAAATTCTAGGGTAAAAGATGTCAAAGTTTCATTACAAGTGTTTTAAGATAACAAAAATAAATTCAAGATCTTGAATGTAAAAAAGGGCTGACATGCCTTGAAAGAAAAGATCACATGCTCATCATTAGCTCAATCTCACTGTCCTCTTCATAACTATCAGAGTACACATGTTGATTTACAGCAGGGATATTAACAAGAACATCTGACATGATGCATGATGCCTGCAGTCTCATTAGCGTGGAGTCATTAAAGTGTCATGGGTTACATCTGCATTCCTGTTGGACATGCTATTTTACACTAAGTATCTGCAGCTGCTTATTTTAGAAAAGCCAAGCACAGAAGTTAATTGAGATCAAATTTCAATTAGAAACCTGCTTTGCACAGTCACCTAAAAACAGTATTTGGTACTAAACAGCTCTTTAACCTTGCTATTTCAACTGAGCTGCAGAGAGGGATTATCTATCAGAAGATAATTTAATTCTAACTCCAGGGTTAATTTTTACATTCAAAGAACATCCTGTGGTACAGGACAGAGATGGAACAATCTTTTGCTTGAACATACAGATATTGCATCACCACTTTACTAATCTGCCCAGCTGCCGTTTTTTGTGGGGAAAAGAGGAAGTTAATACCAAGAGGCAAGTTTAGCAGTGTCAGGAAAATCTTATTTTTAAATAAAACTTAAGAAACAACTCTATTTTGGTTCTCTAAGCACTGCTAAAAAATAGTTGCCACATATATGTACTGCACATGTATATACTGCCACAACTTATGTAGCCTTGTGGGCTGCCATGATCAGACTGAAGCCTCAATCAAATTTAAAAAATGTGGTTCTAAAGATATCAGTACCACATAAATAACAAGTAATCAAGTCAAACCTATCCATACTGCTTTTCTCAGAGCATTTTCAAGCTTTTGGTTTAAAAAAAATCCAGCATCACCACTGAAGCAGAAATTTATCTAGCTGTGTTCAATTCTCTTTCCAAAAAGACAGGAGGTCTGCAACACAACTGACAACAATTACTGCCCTGTGAGGAGTTGAGAGCAACAGCTCCACAAGCATTCAGCCATTCATTTTTTCCACATTTCAGCTGTGCTTTGTCCCAGGCAAGGTTAGTTACTTCTGTGAAGTCACCTCTTAAGCTGTGATCCCTCTCCACCACATCCCACTGCCCCTCCCCGCTGAGTATGCAAACCTATCCAGTAAAGCAGCAGAGACAGTGCTGCCATGGTTTCTGTTGCCAGTTTACTCCGAGTCTTGCTGTAAAGCTCCTCCCTGAAAAGTCTCAAAGTTTTGAGCCAGGCAGGCTCGAAATTGAGCCCATTCAGATATGTCTGAAGTTTGGTACCATCAGAGTCAAGGAACTGTTCTTTGGCACATGTCACTGAAACAACAGGAGAAAAGGGCTCCCACAGGAGCTGTCAGAGGGTGGCAAGGCACACACACCTGGATTTCCAGGCAACACACAGTATTTTTTTTACCAGAATGCCCAAGATACACCAGTTTTCTGAAACAAAAGGGTAGAGGAGCTTAGGATTTAGGAGTTTTTACAACTAGAGCCTTTGGGTTCTTCAGAGAGTCTGAATTTTAACTGTATTGCTGTGACTATTTTGCCAGGGCTCCTTAGATGAAGTTCTGCAATACTTGAACTACTGCCACGCAGCACAGAATCACAACTGCAAGCAACAGAAAAGTGAGTTGGCATATGCTGCTCTGTGGTAGACTAACACTGACAGAGCATAGAGATTACATTTGCAAGTAAATGGGTTCCTTACTCTTAAAAAGACAGTTGGTGTACAGAAACATGTATGAAAATTGTCTAGAAACTGACCCAGTTCATGCAGACTAATGCAATTTCTTATCTGCATTTAACCAACACTAATTTGAAAATGCAAGTAAATTTTTGTTACAAGTTTTAAAAATACACACATCACTTCCTGCTCTCAAGATGCATGCTCCAAATTTTAATTAGTCTTTCAATTAAGGTTATTTTCAGAAGACAAAACAAATGGAATAGTCATGCAAATTAACTACTGGAAGAACTTACCAGTCTCATGAGGAGAACAGATGAAAAATAAGGACAGTGGAGAAAGTTCAAAAGGTTCAGTTTTGTAGAACCATTTTATCTTGAAAGACAATTTTTCAAATGAGTATCAGACTCTCATGTGTTCTTAAGAAGCAAGAAAGAAACAGAGGCAAGTCAAAGTTCATTTCAGCTGCTTCTAAGGAAGACCCTGAAATTCCCCTGATAACCCTAAACTAAACAAGGAGAAAGCACCAAGGTCTTGAGGCTCTCAGCCTATCCAAGGCTAAGTCCATGTATAGAGTTTAGATAAGTAAGCAGATATTAACCATAAGAACCAGGTAAGCCCACACTGAGCACACAGGCACTGTAAGAGATGTCCCCACAGACATTATTCCATAAGGCTTCCAGAAAACTACCTTGAAAAAAGACATTTTAAAAAACGGTCAGCACCTACTGAACAAAAAATATATTAAGATAAATTTTATTAAGTATTTTCTGCATTGTCAGCAAAAATGTCCAACCACCTTATCTGACATGGTATTAATTCAATTAATACTAACTAGGAAGCATTCTATTATGGAATTTAGTTAAAAGGTACAACAACATTGTTTTCTTCTCATCCTCCAATGACGACTTCTATTCTGTACTAATCATAACTTTTGCAACTTACCAATAAACAGAAGAAAGATTGTTACCTGTAGATGCTCCCAGTTTGCTTACTTAAACAATTTCCAGAGACTGAGAAAAAAAATCCTGAAAAACTAGCAACATGTTCTCTCAAAGGAATTTTTGTTACCTGATTAGTGGAGGAACAAGACTGACACATAAATCATGATGACTGGAGAACTGATGGACTTGAGAAGGCATAGTCGTCAGGAGACCCACCAAAGTCTCCTGAAATTCCCTAAATCTATATTCTCCAAAGGGAAAATCCAACAACTGGTACCCATGACCCAGTAACACTGGCTTCTAGAAATAATTCACTAGATGTAGTGACTGCCAGTTCTTACATTCCCTCCTTTCAAACCCAGATCACCTGTCAGTCAACCTATACAACAAAACAACCAACAGAACATCATCAAAAAGTTCAAGTACATTGGCTGTGGTGAAGAACCTCCATAAACAAGTCAGAAGTTACGCTTTGAGTAAGATTCCAAAATTACGTAGAAAAGCAAAGTTTGCAGATTTTGTCTCTGGGGGATTGCCAAAGGTCAGACTAAAGGAAAAACAGTGCTTGGTTTATGGATAAACAAATCAACAGAGATAGAGCCAGACAGCCTACAAGTTGACCTACTGATGAAAGAGGTAACTAATCACAGAAGGATGTTTTATAAATTCCTACCACATTTTATAAACAAAGTTATCCAACCACTAACATGCTGGTATGTTCAGAATCAAAAACAGTAACTGTTTACAATGTAACAGATACCTGCAGGTCTGGAAAAAAAAACTTCCACAGTTGAGAGAAACAGTAATACAATATAAGTTAGCAGTACAAGACACCTGATAGCTTGCAATAGGGTAACTTGGAAACTTCTCTAGATTTCTGGGAAAAAGAGCAGGGTTTAACAAACTATTTATCAAAACTACAGTATTCTGCATTTATCTTTCTTCTTATAGGTTCCCCTCATTTCACAGGGGAACAGACCAGTGCTGACTGCACTAAAGAATCCAAGACATGCAAAGATAAGTCAGGCAGTAGCCCTGCAAGTTTAGCTGTTAGGACTGGTTGCAGCAAGCCAAGAACTATTTTGCATATGGATAATGCACAGTGCTGGTCTACCATGCAAATACTGCAGAATTCTCAGAAATTGGAGTGTCAGCAAGTAAGGACTGTCACGCAAAATCAACACTGAGGTTCAACCTCAAACTAATATGGCATCAACCAACTATAATTCATGATCCTTTTCTAGCTGGCCAAATTTCCAGTTATCCTAATGTTATCAGAGTAATTGAAAATTCCATTCCTAAAATCTGAAAGTAGATTTCTTCATTGATTTGAAGCACTATTACCACACAAAGAAAAAAAATAGAACACGTGAAATGTCCTAAGCAAAAACCTGTGTAAAGTGTAAGACCTTGCAGCAATAGAGATTAAACATGGACCTGTCTGCATTAAGATCAAAAGGAAAAAGTGAATAAAAGCTCTGCCTGGTACCTACAGGACTATATCTGTATCTAGTGTGGGGCTACTGGACTACAACAAATAGATCAAGAACTGGAGGAAGTCCAGTGGATGACCACTATGATGGCTGGGGATGAGGCCTACAACATAGAAGCAGGCTTGCTGAGAAAGGTGTTTTCATTTCGCCTGGAGGAGCCTCCTCAGAGAGGCAATGAGGAAAAAACCCAAGAGGCAAAGCAGCAAGCTGCTGCAAGGCATGTTTCAAATGGGTAAAAGGAGAAGAAAAAACCCACAGTGGTAGAATATAAATCCTGAACTGTGCAGCCTCGGGAGGTTAACTGCAAGCTTGGATGTACCCACAAGGACTGAACAGGGTGCCGAGGAAGGCGCTCCGGGGCTGAAGGCAGCGCTCCAGAAACCCCTGCTCTGAGATTCCACACTCACCAAGGCTCCTCCTCACAAAGGGGAGTCCAGGCACCAAGTACTTGCCTTGTCCTACTTCCAATTGTTGCCAAGTTCTTGTGTTTATTCTGTCAGCTCCAAGGTGTAAATGACCCTAATATTTATTGTAGGGTTTTTTTCCTTATTATTCTTCTGATACGGCTGGAGAACTTTGGAGGCACTTAATGGCCAAAAAGGGAGGCTTAAGACAAATAAGGAATGGATTCAGAAAATTCATGGTTTTCACAAACCATTTCTGTTAATAAAATTCTACGTAAGAATGAAAACTTCTTCAACAGATCACTTCTTGTTTGAGCTTTTTTAAATGTGTTTAAAACCAAAGTTAATATTGTCTCCAACTTCTCCATAGATTAGGTAAGAAAGGAAGGGAGACTATATAAATCAAAACATCAAGGAGAAAAAATTATATTTATTCCATCTAATTTCCACCTTGCTCACTGCATTTTTCAGGAAAAAAAAAGGTCAGCAGAACATTAAACAGTACTTTGATCAGATGCAGAGAGAGACAGATCATCACACAGCATTAACTGTGCTGATACTCTCTACTCTCCATGTCATCTACTCCTCACAGCTCCTTTTAACAAAAGAAAACGTCAGGAAAGCTCTTGCAAATTAAATGAAGATACAAAGACCATCTAACCCACCCATTCACTAAATCTTTATATAGACAGTGAATCAGAATGAAAACAGATCTTCATTTCATTAATCTGAATTAGCTCCTAAAGTCTCTTATACAGCTGTGAGAAACTTTTGTAGTTCTCACTCTTTCTGTTCAAAAGCAAGTGTGTGCAGCACTCTGTTGGGTTTGTATGGCAAGGCTTTGGTAGTGGGGGGCTACAGGAGCAGCTATGAAAAGCAGTCAGAGGCTTCCCCTGTGTCCAACAGCCAGCAGGCTCCAGGACAAACCTGCCATTGGCCATGGCTGAGTCCAACAGAGACAGTTGTAGCTTCTCTGGAATAACAGCTAAGAAGGGAAAAAAATTGCTGCACAACAGCAGCAGCAGTCAAAAGAGACGAACGAGAATATGTGAGAGGAGCAGCCCTCTCACCTGACACCAGTGTCAGTGCAGAAGGAGGGGCAGGAAGAGTTCCAGGTGCTGGAGCAGAGATTCCCCTGCAGCCTCTGGAGCAGACCACGGTGAGGCAGCTGCGCCCCTGCAGCCCAGGGAGGCCCAGGATGGAGCAGAGATCCACCTGCAGCCCCTGGAGGATCCCACAGTCGAGCAGGTGGATGTGCCTAAAGGAGACTGAGCCTGTGAGAACTGGAGCCGGCTCCTGGCAGCACCTGTGGCCCCTTGCAATGAGGAGCCCCTGCTGCAGCAGATTTACTGGCAGGACTGTGACCCCACAGGGGAAGGGAGGGTGGGGGGAGCATTACAGCTTAATGCTGCAAGCAACATAAAATACCCACCTATGCTACAAGTTTCATTTGCCAGCCAGTATTATACTTTTGTAATGGTTCCCAGCAGTCACTAGAAAAGAAACATACACGTTTTACCTGCTTTTAAGTAATAACTAAACTACATTAAGTCCTCACTTACTGCATAGTTTTGTACAGTTACTAAAAATCTCCAAAACTCAAAGTGTCACTGAGCAGATTTTCATTTAGCTTCCACAATGAACAATAAGTTCAACAAGCATCTTTGCTTATAGTCTTGTTTGTGTAAAACTGTTTCCAGTTACTCAACAGTAAAACTAAGATTTTCATCTAAAAAGCAACTTCTCTTTATTCTAAAGAGCCACATCTCAAAATTTAGTGAAAAGTTCAAGGCAGAACTACAATTGTTATTATAAACAATTATATTATCCCACACAAAAAGGGAAAGTAAGGATTGCAACTAATTTAGACAGTTTCAGTTCAACACCTAGTGGAGAACAGGCCACATGACAAAGTTTAAAACTTCATTCTCTGTATAAGAAGACAGGAATTCTGAAAACTGTATCACACAATTTTCAACCTTTATCAAAAGCAAAGGCTGCTATCTTTGTAGAATTACAACTTTTCACCTGCAGAAGATTTGCTTTGAGAGAGAATATTTATTTCAGAAATTCTGCAGATTTCTTGTTTCACACAGAGCTGTGGTAGTAAATACAGGTGGGGAGAGGACTTTCGGTCTGTCAGTTCAAGTGGACAGAGTGGCTTTCAAATCAGAACTATCCAAACCACACTATGAAGCCTGAGGCACCTTTCAGATGACCTGAATGCCTCAGAGGCTGAAATACTGCTGCCAGCATCCTCTGTTAAACACATCCTCAGTGCTTTTGCTGCTTCCCACACCACCGAAGCATGAGCTTGTTTGCCCTCCTCTCTTCCCAAGCATTTCAGCTGCCTGTTATTGGCAACAATTTGCTAGAAATGCACTCAGATAAAGTAGCAGGGAAGGGCAAAGCTGCCACCAAATTATTCTCTTCCCTCCAATAGGGCAGTGAATCCTATGGGGCCAGGCAACTACAGCACTTGGGAGCCCAGCCCATGGCAGGGCAGGGAAGCAGCCTGTGCTGGGTGGCTGTGCAGGCTCCCTCCATCAGAAGCTGGGTTTCTGGAGTCCATCTCATCAGCTTCTGCACAACTCCACCTGCAGTTCAGTTTGGTTTTGTTTATTTGTGGTTAGAAGCAGTGAACTTATATCTGCCCTCACAATGCATCCAGCTCTTTCTGTTCCTCCTCCTACACACTTCAGTCCCGTTCTCAGCCTGTCTCCTCCTGAACAGCCAATACTCTAAGAGGCTTCATTGAACAGAAATTTGCATGGAAGATGAGACAACATCATTAGAATGTTGTTCAAATTAGTCAAATGCAATTATTTTCATAATTTTTCTTCCCTCCTGTGGTCAATGAATTCCCATTTTTGTGACATGAAGGTGGAAAATCAACATTACAATGCTCCTTATCATTCTACCTTCCTTTTAACACCACAATTAGAGAAGTACAATAAGCTGTCCTCTCATTAAAAGCAACAAACAGCATTTTGAGAGGGTCCTATTCATTAACACAGATGACTGACCTATGCCATCAATGGACTTAATCCCTAAACTCAGAACTCCAATTTATGTGTGACCAGCAATCTCAAAACATGGGTGCACATATGTGATATAAACTTATTAAATTCACATGATTTCAGACTTAACACTGAAAGCAGAGGCTACTATTTTGAAATTTAAGACCTTTTTCTTATCAGATTACAAGTAAGGTCACAGGTATGTGCTTCTAGGTATAGTATTGGATGCCAACCCTGCTCCAAAACTTTCTCCCAGAAATGCAGAGATTCTCTGCAAATAATAAGATGTAATGTTCTTCTTTAAAGCTCTTTATTTCATGTGTAGTCCCTACACTCCTTAAGAGGTTTCCTGACATCCAAATACTTAGAACATTCAGATCAAAAACTTCTAGGAGTAGCCTGAAAAGAAAGACGATACGGATTTCTGGGAAAACAGACAATATCCATGGCATTGGACTAAGTAAAGACTTACACTGCTTGTAATCCATTAAAATGAAACAAACTCCATGGCTTATTATTTAACTGTACATAGTTCTAATCACTTTCTAGTCACTCACTGCATAACCCTAAAAATCCTTATTCTCAGTCTCCAAAATGGTAATTGAAAATGATAAATGAAAAGTGCAACTTCTGCAGTAAGATCACAACAGCCCTGATTCAGCAAAGCTGTTTAAGACCCACACATTAAAAAAGTTTCAGCAGTACTGTACAGGAGTAAAGTCCAAAGATAAAACTCATTAACTCACACTATTCTGGGTCAATAAGGCAAAGGAGCAGACAAGCCACTAACTCATTATTTGCTCACACTAGTTTTCAAACCAAGCTCCTGCATATATTCAAATGAAGGAATTTAATTCCAACTCATGCTTATGTGAAAGACCTCTGGGCTTTTAAAGCTGATACAAGTGACACTTGAAAATAACCAACATGTCAGGCTTTTTTTGTCAACAGTCAGCATTACAGCTGCTTTCAGAAGCAATAATCCATTTCCATATGCCAATCTGGAGCCTAATGAGAGCACTGTACCTGTGGTGCCTCAAGCTCTTTCAAGAGGAAAGCTGTGTGTAAGCAAGAAAGCAGCCTCTTTCTCACCTGCCCACACCCAAAGATGCATCCAGCAGCCTGAGGAAACAACCAGACCTTTTGGGTACTCAAACTGCTGAAGAAACAAACTGAGCCAGAGAAGCAGTCCGGGAAACTTTCTTCACCATCGTGCTCAAGAAGGCAGGGCAGGAGCACTCCACTCCCAAGTGATCTTGGAGGTGCCAGGACTGAAGGAAATGAGCCAACAGGGTTCCCCTTTTCTTTGATCTCTTCTACAACTCAGTTTGTAAATGCAGTCTCAAACCAAAATTTCATAACACACCACAGAACTGACACAGAACATGCAACCTTGTACACAGTGCACATGCACACACACATATAGTCTCAAAAGGAAAAAAAATGTACAGAGTGCCAAAAAATAATTTTATATTCTAAAGCAAGTACTTCTCTAAGCATTTTCTTGATACTGCAGAAGACTTACCCCTAATTGATATGTAAGTAGCTTAAGCACACGTGACCAGGCAGTGGAGTCATCTAATTATTGTCAGTATTATCTCTACAGGCAGCCACAACTGACATGTCAAGGCCAAGTTTACCCTCTATAAGATCAGAGAAATTAACACATCCTCAGAGGTCAGATAGGGTTCAATACAAGCACAGGTGCCATTTCAAGAAGCAAGGTTTCTCCTTTTTACCAAATATCAACAACCTGTGCAAAAAATTAAGCTGACTCATCTTTGTTCTCAGTGGTTTAAACCTGTATCCTATTACCCAGAGAAGCCCTCAAAGAGCTAAACCTGCAAATTAAGGCTGAGTCTCTGCACTGCAGCCTTACCCCATGACCATCAGGCTGCTGGAAGGCTGTGAACAAAGCACTCAGGTCTCATTATTCCATGTTGTACACACGAGTGCCAGCCACTGACCAAAACCAAGGCAATTTGACTTTCTCCTGCCATGGTTTACCCTCAGCTCTTAAAAGTGAAGTTTATGCACTCGTCCTGTGAGACTGAATCTCAACTGAAACTCCTTTCAGCACAAAGTGCAGTGCTAAGAACACACTCCTTTCTGGGACTGTTTATACCCACCACGGCAGCACTTGTAACAAAGTGCTTTAGGAAGTTCCCTCTCAGCAAGCTGGTCTTTAACAATCCTATTCAAAATGCCTCCTCTTCATCTCACAGTGCACACAAACCCCAGTACAGAGCACAGGGTGAGCACAGTAGGAAGGCCTCTAGAAAGCAGCTACTTTCAAGCAAAACACTGCAAGGCCCAGGTTCATTTACTTCAGTACTGGTTTAAGTCCTGGGAATTCAAGGAGCCCACAGGAACTCCAGGGAAGGAGGAGTTTTCAAACCCATGGATGTCAGATTACAAATACCAACAAAAACTAGCAACGGCATGTTTTGAACCTCAACAATGCTGAGAGCATAAATATAAATAGTACTCCCTGTGGCACAGAACAACCTCAGAAGCTCCCTGCTTGTTCCATGCCTGTGAAACTCACCACCAGGTCTCATGACATGAGACAGATGCATAAAATATGGGGGTGTGCTGTGCAAGTACAGACAAAAAGTGGGCAACTCTTGTTTCCAAAACAGAGCAGGAAGTGGATGGCAAAGAGAAGGATATTCAAGGTCAGGTTACAGACAGAACACCTGGAACTTCAAAGCCGATCACCTAGCTTGAACTTAATCCTCATATTCCTACAATGACATCACCCAGTGACCAAGATTATCTGTTCCACATGTAAAAGGCAGTAATGACAGCCTCTGTTTCCTGGCATTCAATGTACCTGCAAAGATTTAGGTTAAGAAGCTGAGTCTAGTGAGTACTACAGTTTCTGCAACACTGGTAAACCCACCAAAGGCTACACTAGAACAGAATTTGGACAGATGGCTTTGCTTTGTTGGCTAAGAAAAGTTGAGAAGAGGTTAAACGTCCTACTCTGAGTAGGGTCTAAATGTGCCTGTTCCACTGTGCTCCCTCCAGGCTGAAGGACAGCATTTGTTTGAGTTAGCTGTTGTGCTACCAGAATGGGTAACAAAAGTTCATGCTTTGAAGTGCTGAGAAGCCTCCTGCTTCAGAATTAAGTCTGGTTCCATGGCAACAAACAGACAAGTGTCCACAAAAGCATCAGCACCTCAAACATGACTGATGACTGGAGTTCGCCTGCACAGTACTTTAACCTAAGAATAAAAATTGACAAAGGCTTCAGCCAGCTTAGTAGGTCTAAACAAACTGATTTTCTTAAGCTTTGCAAATAAGGCAGCCTTTCAAAGAATGATTTTTGCCAATTCTCGATGTATTTTATTAGCCTACTTGTCTCATGCAAAAAAAAAAATTGCATAAGGGAAAAGAGATTAGCTGAAGCCACGTGCAAAACAGGTTATTTACAGCCAACTCTGCTAGATATCTAAAACCCTTTCTAGAACAATTTATCTAAAATATATCAAACTTCAGATATCATAACTTAAAAGTAAGAGACATTATGAAAGCCTTAGATAACTTAAAAAAAGAACCCACCAGCAAACAACTCAACTCCCCCAAAGTAGATTAGTCCTTTCCCTCATTCCCCACTTCCCTAGGGTATCTGCATTTAGAACATTATTGTTCATACAAAGGCCATATTTAGATACTGCTTTGGGTGGCCAATGCTATCATTTCAACAAGTGGGTGACACAATGTCAGATGTTTTCATTCCATACAAAAATTAAGGAAGAGGGTATTAAAAAAACAGTAACTGAGATTTGGAAATATCAGAGTAGTCATGTCAAGTGTTTTTAAAGTATTTGTATTTTAAGCTTCATACCCTTAGAATGATCAATAAAATATTCCATCACTACTAAACTACTTATGAATCCTCAGATGTCAAAGCTCTTTAATACAGGTATAGATCCTACCTATACTTATCTATTTATGTGACACAAGATTAAAGACCTTGGCCAAAATCACAAAAGATATCACTGGAGAGGCCATTGTTCAGAACAAAAAAGACCTTGTTCAAAAATCCTAATACAGAAGGAATCTTCCAATATTTAAGATGCTTCCATACCCACAAACATAATATAGAGCAGGATGCAGAGCCTTAGTCTCCAGCAATGTTTGCCTATTTACTCATAACAGAAAAAAATGTTAATACCAAGCTAATATCTTTCAAAGTACAACATCAAACAAGACCTTTCTCCTAACATCTTACATAATCCGTTAAAATATATTTTATGGAAACATTACCTGGCAAAGAAGTTTGTAAAAGGTCCCAGTATTTTCCGTTTGCTGTCCACGTCTGTCTCGTGACAACACTGCTGCTGGCTCTGGTCGCTGCTCTCTTTAGCAGAATTCAGGGTAACATCCGAAAAGTGCACCTCGTCGGTCTCGAGATCCACAATTGCACTTGAGCTGCTCGCGACCACAAAGTCCAAAATGTCTTCGTTGCTAACGGATAAAGTTGTGGACAGCTCCGTGCTAAGACTAGACACGCTACAGACAGAGATGTCATCGCTTCGATTCAGCGCTCTGGAGGTCGGACTGTAAAGTTTGACAGCGTCGTAGCCAGTCCGCGGGAAGGTCGAGGATTTCCGCACCGCACGCTCGTGCTCGGCAGCCAGCGACAGCGGAGCCACGTAGGGCGGCAGCGTGCACGCGCTCTGAAAAGCCCTGTCGGGCACCAGCTCGGGTTCGGATTGCTTTCTCTTCACGTTCAACGCACTGCAGTGAACAGGCTCTGGATTCCCTATTTCTAGAGTTGGAATACCAGAATCCACTGATTTAAGGCTGTGACAATCTTCTAAAGCGCTGGACAGCTGGCCGGGTCCGTGCTCAGGCAATGAGAGATCTCTCGGTGTCCCAGAGTTAAAGTTTTGAAGGCCCTGGATACTGCTGCCCACTCTTGCATCCAGAATTCCCATGAAAGTCAAACCATTTAAAGAGTTGGATAAATTTGCATCGGTTGTCTTGGCCCAGCTGGCAACTGGTTAAAAAGAAAGAAAAGATTATGAGTTTGCTGGAAGGTTGTGGTTTGTTCTCGACTGTTTGTTTGGTAGGGGAGGGTTTTTCCATGGTTGTTTCTTGGTTTGCTTTTTTAATACACTCAGTCCTGTCCTAATTTAGGCTTTTAATTAAAAATTATTTGTCTTCTCTTCCACATGATTACTATCCCTTCCCCCAGCTTGAACAACCAGGACAACAGCAACTTAAATTAGGCTTCTAGAAAATGTCAAGCATGAAAAGCTTTTCATAAGCAGTTTGTGTGCCCATATTTACTTCTTACACATCTCCTGAGAGTGAAATTATATACTATAAAACATACAGTATTTTAATGTTCCCTGTCAATACTAAGAAAAATATATGAAATTTATTTTTATACAGTCATAAATTCATATTTGCTGATGTCAGAGGACTACAAAACTTCTTTCCATACACTTATACCAGATTCAGAAATGTTCATTTAAACAGAATTTCTCAGCATTCTTCTGGAAACCATAAAACTGATAATAAGTTTGTCACAAAAGAGAATACATAATGTATCATTGTTGCACTAAGCAAGAGATGCAAAATGTGAACAGCTGTAAAGCCATCCATGTAGTCAACGTTTTGACAATACACATGATGCACTTCCTAGTGCAGATACAGTAACAATGACATTTGCAAATACGTTGTATTTACTGCACTCAGGGAGTGTGAGCCTTCATCTTTGCAATATCCATGCCTGCTGTCTCCCCAGGGGCTGCCAGCAGGTCAGTTAATCCAGTCAGTGCCCCACTTCCAGTCTGAATCTGAATGACCTGCAAAGCAAGGGCTGTCAAACAGGAGCCACAGGCTGGATGCACCGAACTCAGTGGCAACTTTCATACACCTGGAACACCTTCAGGAATACTGCCCTGGTTTCCAGAACTGCTACAGACCCCTTAAACACTACATGATTATTGATCTGACATTACACAGATCTTCTCTTTCCATGTGAGTAGTTAAATTGTCTACAGCTCTTCTAAAGTTTGCAGCGCAATTACTCTGCAGCAGTTGGCAGAAAAAATATGCACATATTGCTTCAATTTCTTCTCTCTGAAACACTATGGGACAAGTGTGAATGAGTGAAGAACACTCTTTCCATCTTGCAGACTGTTTTCTAGACAGATTTTTCTTCAGTTCCTGAAGCCTGGTCTCCTGCTTCTCTCTCAAGTGTAGCACTTAATTAAAAGTGCCAGTTGATCTCTAGAAGGTCCTCCCCACACTCTATTTTTAAAAAACAAATACACACATACCCCAAAAGTCTCAATTTTAACCATCAGTGAAAACTGCTATCTCAGGTTAATGTCACCTGAGCCCTGCCAAACACCAGGGTTTGACACACAGTCCATTCTTAGATCTGAGGACATCAATACACTTTGGCATTGTGATATCAGCAGGCAGTGACTGAGAGAAAACTCATTTCAAACACATCTCCCTGGTCCAAACAGAAATATTTTTTCCACAAGTTTTCAGTCATGTGGAAAGTTCAGGAATCCAACCTTACTTTCTATGCCATACTAAATCTTTAACTTACTACCTAAATGGTATTCACTAGCAGATATGAAACTCCAGTTCAATACACTCCTAAGCACAGACAAAAGTCAAGGAGAAACAACCCTGGGTATTTAATCTTTTAGACTTCTTCAGAACTTTCTAACAGCCAACTATATGCTACCCATCCAAATCAATCAATGCATCAATTGCCTAATCCTCTGTATGAGCAAGGTTTCAAGTGTATTGTTTTGACTAAAAAGCTTGTGAAGATGTACACTTTTCTCAGAGTTGCTATAGCAACTTTTTTTTATATTACCATGGTTTGAAAAGTTTACATCCCCTGCAATTAAAGTGATGTCTTGAAATAACTGGCACACCAACTGCGTACATTATGAACTCTCTATTCACTAAATTAAAATTGCAAGGCCCAGCAAAAAACCCTAAACAGCAATCCTTGAATGCAGGCAACAAACTACACTCATGAAGTCACCAGTGACAGTTGAAGTGTACAAATAAGACATAGCATGAAGCATTAGATATAATTACTGTTGCATATACTGGGATCTCCTGTTCTCGAACCTTCTTACTTTAATTCACTTGTTTTTCTAAGTCTGGCTGTTTCCTTCTCCCTGTGCTCACCTTTTTTTTCTTCATGCACATTACATTGCTCTTCAAATCCACAGCCCACCCAGCCCCAGTATTACTCTAAAGCATATATACAAACACACTTCAGAACAGCATAACCAACGTGTTTGACTTAGAAGAACTCAAACTTATAAATGCATCTAGAAAGTGCAGTCCAGAAAACAAAACACAGAAATATAACCTGTCAGGAACAGCTTTGATGATGTTTGGGTAAACAGTACAAGCATGTTCCCATAATGAATTCCTCCCATGACTGCCATTACTTCTGCTCAATGATTTTCCCAAGTAGCAGCCAGTCCTTAGCTTAATTGCACTGCTCTTCTGGACCAAGCTTACAAATGGTAAGCATTCCAGTGACCTTGGCAGAGGCAGTAACTACAGCAGCTCAAGAGGCCAAATACTGCAAACAAAAAAATTAAAAAAAAAAAAAAGTGAAAATGAAATTCCACACCAGGTACTGAAGCTATTTTAACTTGGCTTGGTACTTTTTCAAGCAATACATTTAACAGGAAAAGATCCTTTAAACGGGCAACCAGGAAATGCAGAAGTATCCAACACTACAGCTTGCTGGAGCAAATTATGCAACAGCAAACTACAAAGGTTTTACACAGTTCAGCGAAACTGTGGGAGGCTTTGAAGTGTACCCATCAAGGGCTTTAAATGAAAACTTGAGATGCAATCAGTTGTCAAGAACGCCCGAGAACTCCTCAACTCATTTTGCGCGAGGTTGCTGCAGGATTGTTTTGAAGGATGGAGTGATATTTATACTCTGTTTTAGCTGCCTCACTGGTAAATGCAAAATCTGACAATTGATGTCAAATATTCTGTCATGTGCTCCAATGCTAACTTCTTTCCATAAAGCATTTATTAACATAACAATGCTGAAGCATTGCCACCTGAGTACAATAAACTAATGAGAAATAGTACGCTATTTTGTCTGCACAAGATTCATAATCCACATTGTTTATTTAAATATATTATGATCTAAATAAAATGAATAATTGTAAAGTCTTAACCTCCTATGTCCTATAGAACATGCTCTCATAAGAGGGAACATCTCACAAGAAATAAGAAGGGAAAGGGAGTTAGGAAAATACAGCCAAGGTCTCAAGTGGCGATGAGAGAGCAGGTAGATATTATTTACTCATTAACACTTCCTACTTAAGTCCTAAGGAGCACCTAACAAAGACAGTTTTGTAGCCAGGTTCAAAATTAACATCAGGACACAACTATTCACACAAAGGGCAGCTGAACTGCTCAACTCCTTGTCACAGAACACCGTGGATGCCAGAAATTTACATGTACGCTTGGGAATAAAAAAATCACAGATGATTCCTAAACAAAATGAAACTCAGAAAGTCTCTAAACCACAAGAATCAGAACTTCAAGAAAACATCAACATACATTAGTTCTGCTTTCAGATCCTCTCCTGGGTAAATTTTTCTCTGACAGGTGGAGTTTTGATCTGTCTCAGTAGGGCTGTCTATACAGCCTCACATTCCCCAAATTCTGATCACAGCATGCAGGAAGGCATGTTCTGACAATAACCAGAGGCTTTAAAAAGATTTTGGCTTTGCATATCACTCAACCATACAGAGGGACCAAGACAGATTTGATTATAATTTCTAAGATCTACAATAAAATGGCTTTTTAACCCAATTTGATATAAAAGTTAAAGATAACAGCAATGCCAAAACATTAAACAAAACCAGGAAGAAGCCAACTCAAGGCCCATTATTCCAAGTTTGTTGTAAGTTATGATGCAATTTAGGCAAGCAGCAAGAGTAAGACAACAATTTACAGAACAGGTTTTATATTTTCTTGCCTCGCAGGAATGATTGCATATACTGCTCAGTTCTCAAAGAGTTAACATCACAAATTATATCACACACCTTATCTCTTCAACACTTACCTCTGCCAGCATTTTTTTAAGAACAAGGAATTTCTTCAATTACAAAGCTGCAACTTTTTTTTCCTCATTAAAGGAATTTTTTTTTTAATTAACGGTTTATATTCTCTATGCATGTAACAATACTTTGTTGCATGTACCAAGAAACACGCTGCTGTTATCAAGCGCAGCTTTGCATGACCTTGGTGCACAAGAGCATCAAACTCAGTTTTGTTTATTAAAGATTTCTTGGTTCAGCTTGTTTAAGTGCATATTCTAACAACCACAGCATTGCCAACAGTGAAGAACTCCTGAAGCTAAAAAAAGTCTGCCTTTAAACTAAACATGAGATACAGCAATTAAGGTTACCTATGTAAGTACTACTGAAACTTTACCGGCAAAAAAAAAAAAAAAGAAACTAGTGGGGATTATTTTTTTTTTTAATTAAGTTTACTGTTATCTAACTCTCAGCTGGTGACCTTTTAGAAGCGTGAGCTTGACAAATCTGGCTTCTGAGCAGAGTGCTCGGAAAGCAATCATAAGTAAGCCATTCACCGCTTTTCGACTGGTTTTGCTCCGTCAGGCAGGCAATACAAACAAGTTACAGTGCTCTGCTAAAGCCTCTGCTCCAGAAGCGGTTTACAGGGCTACTTCCCTCCCCACACCATTATTACTGAAAACTCTGTGAACCACATTAAATTAGCAGCAGCGTCAGGAGAACTTCAGCTACTGTGAGATGGAGTTTTGTTCGGTCTTTGGGAATTGCCTGGGAGACTTCGACAAGAAGAGAGGCAGAGAGATCAAAGTTTCTTCCTTCTCACGGGCTGAACCCGACTCGCTCTGCGAAGGTTTCCGAGCTGGCGGCCTTCGCTTACAAAACAACCCAAAGAAACTGAAACAAACAACAACCAAAAAAAAAAAAAGGTACGACCAAAGCCTTGAGGAAGCAGCGCTCACTCTCCTCCGCGGTCTTTAACCCATTCGGTGAACACTCTGAAGGCTCAGCCCACCTGCTCCTCTAAACTTTTTAAGGTGGCTATGGCCGGGCAAGCCAGCAGCCGCACCAGCGCGGCCGAGGCTGCTCCCGCCGCCGCGCTCGGCCCCGGGCTCTGCCCGCACACCAACAGGTACCACCAACACCCCCGGCCCGGCGGGGCCGCGCCGCCGCCGCGCCAGCAGGAAGAGCCCCGAGGAGCCCGGCCACCTCACCGGGGGAGCGCTGCCCTCCGTCGCTCTCGTCAGGCTGGGCCATGCCCGACGCGCCCCACAGCCGCTGCTGCGGGACTAGGAGGCGGCCGGCGGCTGCGGCGGNGGCGCGGGGCGGCCGCCGGGCGCCATTTTGGATCGCCTCAGCGCCCGCCGAGGGGCGGCGGGGCGGGCGATGGGGCGCGGTTACCCCGGCAGCAGCGGTGCCGCGGGAGTGGGGCTGGGGGCGCTGGTTCCGAGGAGCCCCTGGAACGGAGGGAAGCGGGGCTGTGGCCGGGGTGCTGGTTCCGAGGAGCCCCTGGAACGGAGGGAAGCGGGGCTGTGGCTGAGGCTGAGCGCGCTCGTTCCGAGGAGCCTCCGGGACGGAGGGAGCCGCTCTTTGGCTGCCGGGCGCTGCAGCCCGTCCCGCGTTACTGCCGGGGCCGTATGGCGGCCCTGGCCGTGCCCGGGGGGAGCAGGTGCGCGGGCGGGCTGCACTCACGTTGCCGCCTGCGTTAGGAGGAGAACAAAGTTCAGTGGGTTTACAAGTGTGGCCTGCGGAAGGTGTGGAGGCATCAAGTGCAGGTGTGTTCTTAGCTCTGTGGAACTTTGGCATTACGCTCTGTAATGCCAAAAGTGGAGGCTGTAGGGTGATGATTGCGTTTTTTGCATGTTTATCTTTCCATTCTTTTCACCTTCCGCCTCAAAGTGCCACCTTTTGCCGTTCACATGGTGGAGCTGTGCACACCCTGCTCTACCGCCCCACGGAAATTCCGAGCACTCAGCATCTGACAGGAGCAGAGCTGTCGTGTTTCCTTATCATCTGTGAAACTCAGCACTACTTTTTTTTTCTCCAAAGGTCATGTGTTTCGCACCTAGAGTCGGTGATCGTGTCTCTAGAACTGTGGTAAGATAAAGCTGTCCCCCATCTGAACCGGGGATATACGTGCTCTTGTCACCTCACACCTCTACTCTGAAGCTGGAAGTGTGAGGGTAGCAAACGCAGGAATATCTGAACTTGTGGTGGTGTAACTGGTTCAATATCAAGCAGTGCAACCCCATGATTATTCAAGTTTTGATATGGGCAGGTTACACGTGAATTAATTGTGAGAGGCTGAGGTAAACCTGTACAGAAGTACTTGACACCAATTCCATACTGTAAAGATAAGAATTAGATCATTGTGAAACTGCTCTGAAAATCTACCATCAATCATAAAATTACACCTCTGCAGATAGTTTGTTTCCGTGACTGAATCAGTCCTTAGTCTGCTGTATTTCTAAGATGGGTATCAACATGATTTAAGATTGGCACTAATTTCTCCATATCTTCTTTTGAAATTGGCTACTATCTCTGTAACAGAGCTTCCATATTAAATGTAAATAAATAAAAGTAAATAAAAGCAAACCAATTTTGAGGCACTATAAACTTTTTTACATGCAAAAGATTTTTGGAGCATATACTGTCACTAATTCCTTTTTCAGTATTAATATTTTTTTCTTCTGTTTTTGAGAGTAGGAATCAATTCTTTGTTTGGAGCAACTATAGGAGAGTCATCATGGTGTGTCATTGTACCTAGATCAGTTGTTTGGTTCCCAGGGTAAAAAACAGAATAGAAACACAGAATCAGGAATTCTTTTAAGTCTGCAGCGTGTCCATACAGGAAATAATGATATTCCCAGCTGCATGTAATTTAGGTTGAAGAAACAGTTAGAAAAAGCTGCTGCAGAAAATCTTTCAGCAGTAGCAGAGCATACAGAAAGTCACAGAAAATTATAGCCTAATCAATATATAAAAAAAAGCACCTCTATTGCACATGAATGGCTGTATAACTCAGGAAAGGGGAAGTAGTGTTTCTGGTTGTCATGAGCTATTACCAAAGGTGTCTTGCATTAGCAGTTAGTATCAGTCTGTTCATGCCCCTGCCATCCCAGATAAAGTTTCTGTCTGCAAATGTTGTGTATTATTACTCCTCTGGATGGGGAAAAGCTGAAGGGCTCACACTGTGACTAAATACGGTGTCACCCCACTAGCTCTGATCAAGTGTGGTATGTGCTTATTACTGAAAAGAAACACAACAGGTACTGCCAGCTACAGGAAGTATAAAAGCATAACTCAGTGCAGAGGGGACCTTTAACACCTTCCTTTTGCAGCAGCTGTGCAAAACTTAAAGTCCACCCAGCAGGGCACCCAGAAATCAATCTTTCTGTTTAAACATGTGGGTTGTATGTCAATCCTCAGAGGCATGATAAGAAGTTCATTGTGGCACTTCATCAGCATGGTTAATACCAGTCTTCTGCCACTGATTCAGGGTCAAGTAAACCTGTAGAACACTTAATTTTATAAAAATTCTTGGGATAAAATCATGTTGTGTTTAAGAGTGTCTTGTCTGTAGCTGTTGTGTAGAAAGGAAATGCTACATAGAGCAGCCTCAAACTTGCAATTGATGTTCACCTAGTGGGCAAAAAACCTTCTACATGTCTAATAATAGACTGCTGCTGGATAATTTTTAAAAAACATTCAGTCCAAAAGCTCTGTCATACAGACTCATATTCATACCAGCAGAGTTTGATATGCCAGTTTTATGGTTATTCTGCAAGAAAGCATGAAGAGTTTGTGCTCTCTTCTGTCTTGGTGATTTCTCCAAAATACACTACATATGGTAGAAGTACATCAAACCCCAGTCCTTCCTCTGTTTCATTAGAGCCAAAGAACAGAAATGCAAGTTTCTGTCATACTTCTTATGTCTGTAGATGTAAGAAAGCATTCTCCACTTAAGCTTTCAGTTATGTTTTGAAGCTTCAGCAATTTTGTAGTTGATACAACTTGAAATTTATTTTTTTAAGAGCTGGATGAGAACATCTAGATTGAATTTTCATTCATCACCAGCCAAGTATGATGCAAGCAGCTTTCAGAGCCAGCCAAACTGAGCTTCATTTGAATCTGCTGTGCAGCTCTTGGAAGTCAGTAATTCTCTGTCACAGGCTAGAGGACAACTTAATGTATTTTTTCTCTAGTTAGCCAAAGATTTGCATATTGTGAAGATACAACAGTTGTGCATCGCTGAATGTGAGCTGACCAACAGCTCCTGCCTCCACTTGCCATCACTGTGATTTAAGGCAGCTTTAGCTCACCCAAGCCAGAGTGCAAGGGTCCCAGGTGTGGCAGTGCTGGATGCTGAGTTATTGTCCATCATGCCACAAGACACAGAAGTTCTCTCTTGAAAGCAAATGTTAGCACAGAGATGAGGCATTGCTCCTTTTCCTCCTCGCTTTACAGAATCACCTGTAGGCACAGTGAAGTAATTTGTGCACACTGTATGGCACAAGAAAAGGGAACAATTAATGAATTCTGGTTTCTACTGACTCATAGCAATGAAAAGGGTGAAATAATTCTGTGAAAAATATCAATAACTTGGAAGCAAATGGTAATACTTTTGAGAAATCAATATTAGGCTCTTCTACTTCAGATTAATCAGAAATTAATTTTGTTCACACAAAACTATTTTTGCCTGCCTGTATTTGATAGCAGTCCATTTCCACCATCTGCACAGGCATTCCTACTAGCAGTGGACAGTCTGTACACCAGACCATTTTAATAGGTTTGGGATGAATCAGAACAGCTGGAGAATGTGCCATTTGATTATCCCAAAAGGCTGCCTCTTCCTGTAGCAACTCAGACCTGATAAAGGATGAGAAAGCTTGGTCTATAATTACCATCACTGTTAACCCTTCTGTTGCCTGTTATCACTGGGTAAGAATACTGAGAGGGTTCCCCTCCACAAGATGGCAAGAAAATGAAGAGCAGGAAAGGCAGGGGAGAAGAGTGTGTGAGACTTTGCAGCGTGTTTGAACTGATATTACTGAAACATGATGCGTGACAGGGTTGTTTCTATCACTGTCTACAAGCTGTTTAGGAAAGACAACATGAGTAATAAGGTGTGAAGCAGTAAAACTATATCAACTAAAAATATTACTCCTTGTAAAATATCTCAGAATTGCAGAATCCTGAGTGCCCATAAATAATTGCTAACAAAGCCTCCATGGTACCTCTGTTACAGATCTTCACTCATCACTAAATCATGCAAGAGAAGGAAAGATGGCTGTTATTATGCACAGCTGCATAATGAAAAGCTGGAGTTCTGTTACAGATTTATTTCTTCAGCTAGCACAGTTTAAATTACATTTCCAAAAGCAAACAGATCTATTCTGTAGCAGTTGGCCAACATGGCAATATCTATTGGAACTCACTGTGAAGAACAAAAGTACTGGACTAAAAATGAATTGTTGCCTAGACCTAGTAAGGATGAATGAAACTAAGTAACAATCAGTTTGGGCAGGTAACAGATCCCATTATGAGGTCTCCATGGATCTGCAGTGCTTCAAAGAATTTAATATTTTTGTATTGAATACAACTACAGGAAAAATGGGGGGAAAATATTTAAAACTCATGTTTTAAATTAAAACTTAGACTTCCTGAAGACTGTTGTCAAATAGATTAAGGTTCCAGAGTTAAATGATTGAGGGCTAAAACTCCATTGCAAAGTGAGGACAATTAGAAGCCAAATATCAATAAAAAAATTAGAAGTTATGAAATGTAAGAAAAAAAGGGAAAAGGCAAAATCCTACTAAAAGGGTATTGGAAACATAAAGGATGTTCTTAATATTCATTATTGCACAGATAAAGTAACTGCAAAAATGAAGAATTCAACACCAGTTTCTGTCCCATATCTGTAAGGGACTGGGCTGGCCCATTACAGCAGGTACAGATTAATGAGGCAAATTATTCTTCTTCAGACAATGGGCCTGAAGAACAGACAAGTTCTACTTTTTTCAAACATAAGTTGGAGATGAGTAAAGGAAAAAACTACACAAGTTTGTGTGGGTCATTACATAATTTCTGACACACTTGTCTAATTTGTTCATAAAAATCTCCAGTGGTGGAAGTGGCATCCCTTTTTTTAGGTGGTGCTTATGTATTTGTTTTCAGTACTGCTACTGTACTGTACTGTTCTTTGCTTGAGCATTTCCATGGCTACGAACAGAAAAGCAGAGAGGAATCTGAAAATGTACTTATCCATGCTTTTTAACAGTATGTTTAACAGGTGGTGTTGCCTAGAATGATTTTAGAAGAAATTCAAGAATATGAGTTCTCAGTTTTATGAGACAAGGAGAGTTCCTGCTTCTCCTGTGTCTCTGTTTGCTTGTAGTGTGTAAAATAAGGCCTGTGCAGAAATGATGAGCAGTTAACCCTTCATTAACCCTGAAATCTTTCTGTGACAAGCAGTTGTAGCATATTAAATGGCTGTTCCTGCTGTTAACAAAGGGACCCTGCATTGTTACCGAGGGACTCAGAGACTTTGCAGCTTTTGCAGCCCCTCATTCTTGGATTAGTGCAAGTGCAGTAATGACAGACACTGTCCTTGCAGGATCATTTGCCCTACAGGAAGGCTGCCAGGCAAAGGCAGCGTCCATGGCACCTCTCAGCTCAGCCTCTGTCCTCATGAAGTTGTTACACATGGATGAAGTAGGGCAGGGACACCAATGTTTTGTTACTCAGTGGCTTTTTCTCAGCAGCATGTTGGCCCACTGCCAGCTCTGTCAGTCTTTTTTTCCTGTTCATCCCATTATCATCCCATTGGAGCAGAGGTAGATCATAAAATTTATAAGCATGTAATACTACATTTTGAGAGGAACTTGAACAATGGAACAGAAGTCTTACAGTAAGAAGCTAAAATGTATCAGTAAAGACTCCTTTGTCCCAAACCTCAGGAGTCTTTTTGCTCTTAGTTTCACAGGTAATAAAAGAAAATTATATGAGATGCTGTATGTGAAAGGTAGTGACTAATTCATTGGGGACAGTACTAAACTATGCTGGTCCTGGCAAGGAAAGAATGAGTTACTGTGAAGGAATCCTGGCTTTCCAGAAGGTTCACTACCTTCCCCTGTATTTTCCCATCAGACACTGCAATGAAGGTACAGTGTGACATGCATTTACAGCCAGCCTGTCCTACCACTGATGGATGCACTTGCTGCCTAGGACTGTACAGTTGTAGTTTTTGCATGACAGAAGCATTGTTTACATTGGAAACTTAATTCTTTACCATATCTGTATTTGATATAAATTCAGATACAGGCATTGAAAAGCCTGGCTGGTGAAATGTAGTTCTTCTATCAAGGATCTTCTATAAATGCAATGAAAATATACTCCTGCTGTATTTAAGAAATAACTGAAAATAATGTATGCTTTTAAAGTTTCAAATACCAAGTTTGAACAGAAGTATTCACCCAAGGACCTTACAGAGGAACTCTTCCATTATTTCCAAGTGTATGTTTGTGTGTTGTTTTCACTGAACTTCTAATTCAGCAGAGTTTGGACCATTCTGCACAGAATCCCAGGTCACTTTGGCTGCAGATTTACAGCACCAAAATGCACAAGGCTCTACCAAGTGGAATGTGAGCCATTGGGACTTCTTTTCCTTTCTCCGAAAGGAGGTGCAGCCATGGAATTGGGAAAGTGCACTTTGTTGTTTTTCTGTACGTAGAAGTGAGATACTGGCTACTTGATGGCTGAACACAAAAGCAGAAATACAATCTGCTGGGTTAGATCTTGTATTAACATACAAATTCTGTAACTGTTATGTGAGAGAGGGTCTGGGTTTGCTTGGGTTTGATTTTTTTTTAAAAAGGTCTCATGTCTTCTAAACATGAATTTGTCATTATAAATTAATTTCTACAGAAATAAAGTGTGGACAAAGCTCATTTTGTCTTTTTTGTTTTTAAGAACATATGCAATGTATTTAAATTTTCTACATCCTAAAAATAGTTCAAAAAATTACAGCAGTGAAAAGGACTCCCAAATTAGGTATTTCTCCAGAATATTGAATGCTCAGCTGCATGTTGTATCTAAGTTCTACATGCTTGCCGAAGAAAATGAAGACACACACACACCATCCAATTGTCCTTTTATATTTTTATTCGGTGTTAAGTAACTCCACAAGAAAACAAAATCAGTTACTCTGGTGTACGTGAAATCAGAACAATACAACCACTTGAAGCAAAAAGTAGAAACAAATTTCAGCCCAGGAATGGAAAACTGATACTTCAATGCTATGGATACGCAATGCGCTTCATCCCACAGTGCGGTTCAGCGTATGCCAACCTTTAATGCTCTTGTTCTTGTAGTTGTTATTGTTGTTGGTGTGTGTTTCTATCCATATAGAAAAACTAAAAACCACACTTCAACTCTCACTGAAAGCCTTAGAGCTTTAGCCATTAAACTATGAAAACAAGTAATGACAATTTGTTATTGCCCAAGCTCAATATAGGTTTTATTTTCCCCAAAGGTGCTGCAATCATTACATGCCACAGTGTAACTACGAGCAACACCTTTGTTACTTTTGAGCCCTTTCTTACCAAGGAAGAAGCTCTAGCCAGAATTAACTGGAAGAAGCTCTAGCCAGAATTAACTGAGCTGAAGTTTGTGTTTGAAATATGTCCATTTGGTCATTTCCTGTTCTCAAATGAAGTTCTATTCCATTCTTCACTGTAGTGATTTGAAGAATTTGTTTATAAAGTTGTTTTTTTCCTTTCATGTTACAGTTAACTAGTTTCAGTGCAGGTGCTAAACAACCTCTCAAGGAAGCTCCAGAAGAAAGTAAAATATATAAAAATCTATTCAAAGTCTGCAAATAAATTAAGAAAAGAAACTGTAAAGTGTCAAAAGATTTGTTGAATGAATACAAACCCTAAAACATAGTCTAAGAGGAGGACCAAAAGAAAGTCCTTGGGTAAGGGCAACCAAGCCAGTTTTAGAAGGGATCTCACCAAAAGCGTTGCACAAAGACCGGCGTGGTTTCCCAACCACGTATTTAAGTTCTTACACTGTCAACTGAATAAAGGCAACAAAACCCAGTTCCTCAGAAAGCATTTCTAGCGCAGAACATATTTCAAAGGCAGTTCAGCTCACATTTCAAACAGCTACGTTTCTGTGAGGTTTATTGCCTGTCAAAAAGAATGGTGAAGCTTTTCAAGTCAGTATTGGACTTTCTGCACTTCCTGGTGTTATAGACATGCTGCAATCGTGTAGACTAGTTAGTTGTCATTTTTTAAACTAGGAGTTGGTAAAAACTTAGAATGTTTAGTTTTGCAAATATTGCTCCTCCTGGCTTATACATTTTGCATAATGTGTTAAAAGCAGAAGGAGTTGATAGTCTTGTACAGATGCAACTTGACAATGTATTGACTTTCTAAGTTAACAAAAGAAAATTTAAAAGCAAGTCACATAAAGCAACAATCACTACTGCAATCACACATGTATGTGTTAAGTCATCACCTTCCCTACCCCCACCCACCACACACATAACTTGCCCCACACATTCTCTCAGAAACACAAAATGAACTACGAGATTTACTAAATTACAGCCACAACAGCAGCTAACTGCAGCAGCCACAGGATTTCTTTCAAGTGAAGCACTGACCCTTTGCATTTAAAACATTGAACACTCTGAGCATTTTTAAGAGTTTCAGTCATTCAGGCTCAAGTTCAGTTACAGGATGCTTTTGCAGGTTACATGAATGCCTTCATCTGCAACAAGACAACATTCTCATTACTCATTAACAAAATTCACAACAATCCACACATCACCCCAGTGGTTTATTATTTTTGGTGTTACTTTTTGAACTTCTGCCCCACATCGGCAAGTTGCTAAAAAGGACAAAAAAAAAGAAAAAAAGGAAAAAACCCCACATTGCCTCCATACCTACAAAAAATCCTTGGCTTCTCCAGTTAGCAAAAATACAAACCATGGTATCCTCAGTGTTGGTTTGCGGGAGGGGGGAATCATAGGATAGAAAACACAGTTTCTGTAAGTCTCTAAAGCACAACCCTGTTGTTCCTACTTCAAAGTTATGAGATTTACTGAATGAAGACTGGACAAGTCATTCATGCTTTTCTCCTGCATTCAGAAAGGCACTGATAGATTACAGTGTTAAGTATTTATCTCCCAGTTCTTAAAGAACAAAGCCTAATGTGCAGAAAGCTGAAGTCTCTGAATAGCAGAAGTAGTTGTAGACACTGCGATGCTAAGAAGATCGTAGAAGTGGTAGGGCTACAGTTACGAATGAAAATAACTGCAATTAAGATGCAAAAAAGCAGTGGTACTACTAAGACAAGCACATGCACATCCATTCTTGATTTGACAACACAATCTAGTCTAGTTCAAATAGCCAAGAATTTAACAGTATTTTTTGGGGAAAAAAAAATCTTCAACAGGACAGCTGTGTCCTCATCTATAAAATAAGCAAGAAGAGAAAGATAAATACACATCTGAATCCATTAACTGAAGAGGAAACTCAAGTTGTTGTTTTAGAGCTACAGACCCTCAAGAAAGATAGTTTTCCATCTCATGTTACTTTTCAATCATCTGTTCTACTCTGCAGTTTTTACAGTTGAGTTCGAGAAAAAAGCTCCTCCTCACACGGATCAGCCCATTCGCTTCCACCTTCTGAAGCTGTGTCTTCAGAGCTGGAGCTATCACTGGAGTAGATCTTCTTCCTGAAGCCATTTGGTTTTGCTTCAGCATTTATATCATCTGCACATCTTGCTTCATAAACAGAAGAAACCTAAGGATTTAAACTGACAGTGTTGATGGGGAACAATAAAGAACATGCTTGCTTTTCTCTGGGCTGGGAGGTTATATGGTTTTGTAGTTGTCCAAGAGAGATGCCACGATTACAGGGCAAGTCCTCCTCTTTCCTGACTTTCTACTATGCAGAAAGGACTGCAGAACAGCAGGGGGAAAAAGTGAGGCTTTTATTATTTTTTCCTATTCCTTAATTTTAGGATTTGCACAAAACAGCAAGAGAATCAAAAGTGAACTCAGGATGTATCTTTATCACAGTTCATGTTAAAAAATTACTGTAAAAGTTATCTCCAAAACATGGCAGTAAGTATTAAATAGTAAGAAAGCACAGCACAGATGACTAAACTTCAAGCAAATGTATTTTAAATATATTTTCATCTGAAGGAGTAAAGCTATAGCAAGCATATCACAATGTTAAACTAAGTGCTATCATCACTATGAAGTTCAAAGGTATATCAGTAAATACATGTGTACATGAAATTTTTTCCCTAGAGAAAAAAAATCAGGGTTTTTTTTGCTTGTAATGAGGACAGTATTCAGCATGTATTATCTTTATGCTTTTAGTTGCTGGTCCTTTCTGCCCTCATAGCACACTTCAGCTCACTCTACACTTACTGAAATTAGAAGTTGAAGGAAAAGAAGACTCATGGTTAACACTCATGACAAGCAAATGCCAAGCATTCCCAAAGGAAACTGGCTTTGCTTATCTACTAGAAGTACAGCTGTTTGTACAAAGGGTTGTACTCCCCAAAGTACAACACCCTGAGAACTCTCAGAAGGATGCTCAAGATGCAGAGGAGGTTAAAAAACAAAGTAAGAGAAGAGAAGCTTTTGAAGGTTTTGCAGGAATTTCGTTTGAGGGTAGACTGAGAACTGTGATGAAAGGAAAGATGCAGCAGCCCACCCTTATAAAATAAGTAACAAACTTCCTCCCCAAAACCATTGACAAACTTACCATATTAAAATCTAAAAGATGTTCATCATCATTGGATACTTCCTTTACATCTGCAAGTTCTCCTACACCATTCTCTCCCTTGGCATTTGTATAGCACTCTTACATTGTGTTTGTGGGGGTGTTTCAGAGGAAAAGGAAGAAAAAACAGAATTGAGGAACACTGTTATTTACATTTACCATAAATTAAAGCATCCAGAGAAGTATTCTAGGAATTCACACTCTATGCCATGTAAACTGTGCCTGTGGGGGTTTTTATGGTCTGATACCCATAAAGAAATCAGTATAATACCTCACAGAAGCTTCATCAAATCCTACTTGGATAACTAAATAGTAAAAGAAACAGCTACTTAGGTAATAAAAACATCTAAAATACTACTGTGCAAAGAACAAGAATTACTTTTTTTTATGATAAATGGTTCAGTACATTTTTCAATTCTGATACTGCATTGTGTTCCACATCACTCCTATTTCTATACCCATACAGACTGCAACAGTAGCCTGATCCTCACTGACACTCAAAAACCTCAGTTGATGTGAATGGCTGTGATTTCTACTTACCAGAGTAAACTTATATATATAAATATCAACATCTATCTTGTAGATAGATACATACAGACCACATGCATCAACACCCATATATAAAAAGTACCCATACTGAAAACTGGATACAGAAAAAGGGTTGTGGAAGAGTGACATCAGCTCTGAGGATAAAGTCGCGGTCGAGTTTAAGCAGTGAGTCGCCCAGAGCAAGGCCCGGCTCTGCAGTCCGGGCCGGACTCCGCGGCCCTGCCCCAGCAGCGCAGTGAGGCGCGCCCGCCGCCAGGGGTCAGCAGCGGCCGCCGCTACCGGGGCAGGCTCGGGGCGCTCCTGCACTGCGCAGTTCTAGAGGTGGGAGTGCAGGGGACGTCAGGATGTTCTTGGAAGTCGCCCAAACTGTCCTAAACACCAAAATAAGGCGGGTTTGGAACCAAGAACACAGTTTAGTTGGCTGCGCTTAAAGGCGCGCTCCAAAAATAATAACTGGCTAAGCTACTTTCAGATCATTAAGGATCCAGTTCTCTGATCACAGCTTCTCACTCTGAGCCTGCACCAACAGAAAGCACCTGTCAATTCAGAACAGAATGTTCTTGTTTAGCTTCTTGCCTTCTCCCCAGAAAAGGTGAATTGGCACACAGGCAAAAAAAAGCTGCCTGGATTCTTGCCCACCCACTGAAAACCTGGGCTTGACTTGGCTGTCAGATGTTACAGATTCCTGGGAGTGCTGGAAGCACACCTGCTTCTGGGCACGAGCAGCCTGCCAGCTAAGACTGGACTTGCTCTCTGTGCAGGACAGAAAAATTCCCAGACTGTCAGTGTGAAAGGAGTGGCCAAGTGGCAAATCCCTCTCCTCCCCAGTCTCAGAGAGATTCCACACATTCACTGAATAACTGGCATGTTATTTATGCACACCCATAAAAGGTAATCATCGTGTTTTCACATTCTTATAAAATTACCTATCTAGTAAGTATTTTTCAGGATGAAACATTAAAAAATGTAATAAACTGTTTTCAGAATCAGATTTTCTGTTTACTTAATTGAAGGCTTTGGAATTCAGAAAATTTGTGTAAATGTTAAGACTATTTTAAAACCACTTTCTTTTAAAACCAATTTAGAATCATGCTAGAGGTTTACTACAAGTGCAACTGAAGCATCCCAGTTCTCTCTCAGATTAGAGAATTTTTTGTGGAAGCTTACTGGTGTGGGTTTTTAAAATACAGACAGTAAATCCAATTCATCTGCAGCAATTCCAGTGTGTAACAAGGAGCATTTCATTCTAACATGGCTGCAACAGCAAGTCAGTTCTATCAGGCAGAGGTGCTTACCTTCACACTGTGATGCAGGAAAAAGGGGAGAATAGAGCGCCTTTTCCCACCAGCATTGCTTTTCCTGGCTGCCACTCATTCTCTGCAGATTAGTATTCAATATAGGAAAGTGTTTAGACAATCATCACACTTCATTATGCCATAAATAATATACTTACACGTAAAGGAGGAAACTCTGGTATTACAATGAATTTCCTAAGTGTTACAGGTCACACTGCTCAATTTGTACCACTAATGGCAAAAGTGTCAAACTCCAGTGGAACATCCATTCCCTGAACTCTTACAGCCCATGTGAACTCCGTGCTGGGGCTCAGCCTTTGCCCATACAGTGTTATACAAATCCAGAAATAAAAAACTTAAATCCAGCCCTACACTTTATAATCTAGACAGAGCTACCCAAGAGATGGAAGTATAGTGAAATGTTAGTCAACATGACAAATAGTTCAGTGTAAAACAAAACAGAGAAAATGACGAACAAGAAGTGGCAAAATTTCATGTTTAAAGTTTGGAAAGATGAATTAGCAGTGCCATTACCCAATGAGAAAACACAAAATTAGAGAATTATGTGTCAACATGAGGAAAAAGAGGCTATGAGGATGATGAATGATTTGTCTTTATGCTACATGTAATCCATTCACTAAGACTGCCAAAATACTCTCCCTTCCCCCATATTTTAATGCTAGTTGAACTTTACCAGAGGCCTTTCCTTATGACATTGATGGACATGGCTAAAATAGCAAGGGTGTGCCACAACAGACACGTCCCCACCTTCACAGCTGCACCTCAGGTAACCCTGCGATTCTTCAAAAGATGCCAACTTGTAACATCCTCTAGAGATATCAGAATGATTCAAAAACCAAACTACAGTGCAACAGCCTACAACAAACATTGACAAATGAGCTTTGATGCTGACTTTCCAGCCAGCTTCCTCCTCAGTAAACTTGAGAATGTTTAAACGTGGAAGATTAATCAGCATCCTTTTGTTCTTCCTTAAGCTACTATAGAACTACACACCCAAAGAACTTCAACTTACAAACACTTACTCCTTAATAAAGAGAAGCCCCTCTCAACCCAGAGGACTGACTCAAGAGTGCTGCATTTAGAAACATGTCCTAGATTCAACTTATTTGAACTTATCCATGCTGGTTTCCTGTCATAAGACCCAGGAACCATCCTCCAAAAATTCAAACCCTTAATTCCAGAAAAGGGAGTTCTTAGGAACTTAAACCATCAGTTGGTGTCTTTAAAAAAAAAAAAAAAAAAAAAGCAGCAGCTCAAGGGTATAAGCAGGACATAGTAAGAAATATGTGCATTTACAAATACATTCATTCATGGAAGCCTCACTCTATGCTGAATATACAGAGGCATCTAAATTCCACAGGCACAATGCATTATTAACTTCAAAGTCTCTCCCACTGCTGCTGTCACACCTGCACATGGGGTAAGCTGGATGAACCCCAGCAGGTACAAGCAAAGCCAGCTTGAGTCTGGCAGGACATGGACATAGCAAGGTGCAGCGGCCTTGGTTCCCCAGCTGAGGCACTGGCAGAGCCCAGCTCCTGCTCTGGGATGGCTCCAGGACTGAACTGACACTGGCTGCTTCAGCCTCTCTGGGCTTCCATCACAGTCCTGATACTTGGAGAGCTGGAGCAGGTCACAGACAGCTCCCAGCTCAGTGTCTAACTTTTGTTTTGGAGGGATAGAGAACATTTTTAATGTCTATTTTACACATTTGCAGAAGAAAAGAGTTTTTTCCTACAGTTGCTTAAGTGTTTCCTAGAAATGCGCAGTCTCACATTGTGAAATTTTTTTGTGAATTAAAGAGACACTCCCAAACACTAAATACAAAATACTAACTCCAGAATAGCACCATGGGTCTACCTTCCACTGTTGGCAATCTTTCCCTTTAAAAACAGGATTTTCAATTTATGTCTCCTCCTCTCTCATACATCCTCATATACACTTCCAGTGTTTTATGAAAAGTTATATTAAAATTTTCAGCTAACCATCTAAATAGATATCATTTAGAATGGTTCTGGTTTTAAATATTGTGACTGGAAGTCTCTCCTCTCTGAAACAATTCATATTTATTTTACTTTATTCTTAATTTGAACTCACAGACAGCAGGGCAAAACCAGCTGCAATGTTGTTTCAGTCCCAGTTTTGCTGCAGGTCAGAGAGAAGACTGATGGGTTTCCTTTCTGGTTTTACAGCTAGATATAGGGTAACTGAGGCTTCTCCTAGGTCACCAGGTGCTAATTTAGAAACACCATCACTGAGGAGCTGTACTGCTTCAGAATGCTTGCTGACAAGGGTGACAAGAGGCTTGCAGAATGTGAACAGAATAAGCACTAAAGCCTCAGTATTGTCTGAATGATATTATCAGAAGTGTTACAACAGACAGAAAAAACCATATTAATCTGTAAACATGGATTTTTTGAACCTGCTCTGCAACCCTTTACTATCAGGAAGAATGCAGCACATGAATAATTCAGAAGTCAAAGTAGCAATGAACCCACTGAGTCCCATTCCAAAAGATCAGGTGCTAATTTTAGTTCATCAGCTACCCAGTGAAGATACACTTGGCTCAAGAAGCCAGTCACAAATGAACAAAGGGAGCTGAGCATAGACTTTATATTCTTAAAACATATTTGGCAGTAACCTCATTATTGAATTTCACTGAAAATATATGTGCAAAGGACTCTGAGATAATCTAGCCTCTACTCTTGCACAAAGCTGGAATTCAACTACAATGCACTATTCCTACATTCAGTCTTGTTAAGGCAGAATTTCCACTGTTTCCCTAAAAAATAATTGAGCCTTACAGTATGCTCATTGTCTGGTTAGAATTCTTATTCCTCAATTTCCCTTAGTGTGATTTAAGGTCATCACATCCAGTTCCTTTGTGCTTACCAGAGCCTATAGAGAACACAGCTTTTCCCTTATCTTCTCCAAATATGAATATGGCTTCTGCAAAACTGCTGCCTCTGCTCCAAGTCTCTCTTATTTGAGATAAAAGACCCCCAGTTCCTTCACTGTTTTCATAAGTAGTGACCTTTCTGTTCTCTCCTCAAGACATCTTTCCTGATACAAGGAGCCCAGTACTCCAGCACAGCAACTCCCCTCTTACAGGAGGGTATTCCTGTTCATGGATCTCAATGTTGCTGTCTTTTGCAGTGTATCATTCCTGATTTACACTCAGCTATGATCTATTTGAAGATGCTTTTCTGTTTCACATCACTTCCTTACCTGTGACTCCTCCCATTGTGTTTGTAAAGAGGGTTATTATTTTCTGTAGAAATTTCAGTTGCCCCTGCAGGATTGCATTTTATGTTTCAAACACTGCTCAAATGTAACAGCTTTTTGATTCTAATCCTGTCTTCCAGTGTAACTGCAGACTTTACTAGTTTGTTATCATCAAGGATTTTCATAAATATGCCACACATTAAAAAAAAATAATCATCTCTGTTGTCCTCCAGTAAGCCACTGACTGTTATTTTGAGAATGCAATCTTTCTCCTAATACTTGGAAAGCTTCTGTTACACATTTGGGCCATTTACAGTTTAAAGTACAGTTTAGGCAATTTAAGAGGGTCATTGGTTCCATTTTCCCTGAATTCCATTTTCCTCTTTAAAAACAAGATTTGCTTTTCATATAGTTTCTATCTTCCATGTGTTCTCAAACAAGTGTTCTAGTAGGCTTTTCTCAAATTAGTTGCTGCTCTTCATGATACTCAGGTGAATATTGCTATGACTAGCTGACAGTGTAGGATCAGTCTTTTCATTAACAAACACCATAAATGCACTAATCAATACCTTGGATATTACATTTTCACAGCTTTCCAAGCTTGTTACTTCTATTTCTCAAATATCTTTCTGTTTCTGATTTACTTCTAGAACTTTCAGGTGTACCAAATCTTTCTTATTGGCTTTGTTTAAACCTTGGGGTTTTTCCCTCATGATATTTAAACTGTTATTGTGAACTCTATCTTTTTTAAAGTCCTTTCATGCAAGCCCTTCAATATCTCTGCAAAATAGTGTTTTCTTAATTAGAAGGTTAGAGCTTAAGAGTCTTTGTTGGTGTTTTCATCACCTGCCATGACCAGCACTTACCAAGGATTACCTGGACCAGTCCTGCCTTAGGTAGCCCCCAAATTACTCACTCTTTTACAGTCAGTCCTTTGCTTTGTTTGTGGATGACTCTACATGCTCTTTTTCCACTTGATTCCCCTGATTTTGAGGCACACAGTAAACACCTCTGAATTTTGTCTCCCTCTAATCACCACCTGGATTTATGGCAGCTTATCTTCTACACTGCTGACCTCAGAACCAATGTCTATAGAACACTCCTTCTCCCTTCCTCTCTTGACAGCCCTTTCTAAAGGGGTTATGCACTTCCCCTGCATCACTCCAGTCCAGCACAGAACCTCACCAACTCTCAAGGCCAATTCAGTAATGAGATCCACAAACAGTTTTTGTCAGTAAAATTTCCTCATCCCCAAAACCAGTGTCTTAGGCATTCAGACCTTATTACCCCACAGGTCTTTTTATCTATCTCAAGGACCCAACAGTATGAGCATTCTTAGAGCATATGTGCTGGATTGGAGCCCATGTAAAATTTACTGACAGGGGATGCAGGGTTGGTATATTCACAGGCCATTAACTGGTCCAGACTCTGTACTTACCCATGACTCCACAGCTAAATGGTAGGAGCATTTACTTGGAAGAAAAAGAACTTTGGGGGGGGTGGGCAAGGGAGCTATGTTTATGGGGTTTTATGTACTTTGGGTGGCATGTGCTGGTGTTTTTTTGTAGAGGTTGTTTGGTTTGGACTTTTTTTAAATATTATTATTTTGTTGGTTTCATTTTGTTGTTGGTTTGATTTTAGTTTTTTTTAACCTTATGGCTAGGTATATAAATATCATTCATGTTTGAAAAAATTCTGCAGGAGCTATTTGCAAATTCCTGCTGCAAAATACACTGTAATTCTAAAAGAAGTGCTCTAATATAGAAGGTAAGAGGGAGGAAACTGAACCAGATTCTCCTACAGTCTTGTTTATAAATAGGAGGTATTCAGAAATGTGTGCTTGCACAGCACATATATAACTCAAGTTTATGTGATGCAAAACAGAATGTGTTACTATTACGCTGTGGTTTACATTAGTATTTTCACATCCATTATTTATGCAAAAATATTGGAGGTACCTCAGAACACAACTCAAACTTTACATTAGATGACTGAGTTAAACAATGACTTTACTTTCTGTCTTAAGTCAAGCATAGAAACACAGAAAGTTTCATTTAAAAAAAAAACCTTTACAAATCTATAGTAATCAGTCCAGACCATTGTGCCTGCTTTTCCCCCATGCATGTATGTGTGGGGTGTCCATGAAAAAGTTTCTCCTAGACTGTCCTAATTCTAGGTATTTTATATTGATTTTGCTTAATGCTCATGAAAGTAAATAATATCACTCTTAAAAAGAAAAAAGCTCACACATATCTTTTACAGACATTTAAGCACAATAAGAAATTTAAATAAATGCTCTTGAGCCAAAAAGCCAATTACCTTCAGACTCCAACTGCTGGTGCTTAGCAAAGCCCAGAGTGTGCACACACCTTCTCGAGACATGGCAGATAGAGGGGGACAAGTTAACCCAAGCTGTCTGAGCTTAGGGGGTAATCAAGCTCCCCAGGCCCCCCAGGAAGACATTAATTGCAAACCAAACTGGAGTCCAGACTGCTGAAAGGGTTGTTGGCCCTTTGTATTTCTCAGTGGTTTATCACTTTGAAGCTATAAAAATGCCTAGAAAATCATGTGACCTGAGCAAGGAAAGCACTAAGAAACTTAAATAAAATGAAATACCAGAGTTTTCTGAGCACTGTTCACTACCAAAAGACCTTTGACAAGCCTCAGAGCCCCCATAGACTGTGGTACCACTGTATAAACCAGCCACTTACTAGTTTCTTGAATGGGTAAGTGGTTGAAGTGAAGATGAGAAGAAGCAGCCTCACAGAGCACTACACATCCAGAAAGAATATCTGAAAAGGGCTGGAAGGAACTTCAGGCTCTTGCTGTCACAAATAACTGTATAATCATTTGTTCATACATTATGCCCTACCACATGATGAAGTTTTCACTTACTCCTGGTAAAAGGCAGAATCTGTTCTGACTTACAGTCTATTAATTATTTGATGATTCTTTCTGCAAGGCCTAGCACAAACACAGAAACTTCCCAGACTCCAGTAAAGATTTCTGAAGCCACTTCTCTGTTAATGGAACAGAGCAGCAGGAACCAAGATGTCTAGAAAGGATCTGGAAAAGTCATAAACTTGATGCTCTTGTGCAAGCAGCAGATATCAACTTAATGATGCTGGGAAAAGAAGCAACCAATTTAAAGGAGGATGAGAGAAGAAACAAATAAGGAAGAAGGAAAATAAGAAAGTCTGATTTTGTTAAACAAAAAGATGAGCTTTAGTTTTAGCAAGAGAAAGGTTAGCTTGCCTATATATGAGTTAGTGTTTCAAACTTATAATTGAGAAATATGCAATTGCACAACAAAAGATGGGTGCAACTCTTCAGTTGAAAATGGAAAAACTTCCTCCAAATGTAAATACTACAGCTGCTGAGTATGTGCAAGAGGAGGCTGAAGAGAAAAAGAAAATGTAAGATGCAAGGAAAAGAAAATGGAAGATGTAACTTATACCTAACCAGACAGTATCTCTGGGCTGGCCACACATCTAATTTGTTTTGATAATTAAATGTTTCTATTTCAAGAATAGCAGGAGCTCACAGCAAGAAAAACTCAGGGTATTTTTGGCCAGAAAGGATTTTTTATCTTGATTATTACTTAACTTATGGCTACAATTACTGGAAAGAAAACTCTGAGCTTAACCCATAGTTATATTGAGGCTTTCTTATGGTACTGTGGTAGTGATGGATATTTTGCACCTATGTTTTATTTCTTTTTGGCTTTATGCTGACAAGAGGATGCTTTAATTTCCAGACAATTAAGCCTTTTTACAAGTCTTTCTTTGCTGAAGTTTACATCCAGTAGTTCAACTCCAAATTCTTCTACTTGGAAGAAACTATATTGAAAAGACTGACTTCAGATCTTTTTCTTCATTATTTTAAAATATGTTTGAATCAAAATCAGTAGTATTTCATTACTCAAAATTTATGCACATTTTAACATTTAATATGTAAATCAGATAACCTAAAAACCTAAGGTAAACAGATTTTTAAAGTCACATGAGTGTACACATGCATATATTTCTAAAGGTATGCAAGATGACACCAAAATACCTGAAGATGGTTAATTTTTCACAGAATCACAGAACGACTGAGGTTCAAAAGGAACTCTGGAGGTCATCACATCCAACTCCCCCTGCTCAAGCTGGGCCCAGTAGAGCAGGCTGCCCAGGATTTTGTCCAGATGCCTTTTGAAATCTCCAAGGATGGAGACTCTACAACCTTCCTGGGCAACCAGTGCCAGCACTCGGTCACCCTTACAATAAGAAAGTTTATTCTTATGTGCAGATGGAACCTCCAGTTTCTCTACAAAACTGTATTTTCTAGAGATCTATACAATCACAAACATTTAAACTGAACTGTCACATGACAAACTGCTGGTTATCAGCTGCCAGCTGCAAATTCTGTAATTTTATATATCCACATACCTCTTCATGCTCTCCTGAAGAAACAGGATTATCCTCGTACGTGGGGAAATGACACCCTGCTTTACAACTGCAAAACCTGCCAGTCTCCTCACGTGGCTCCACTATTCTGCAGTTTACTTTAGAGCTCTCCACCACTCTCCCTTCTAGAGATTCTTTCATACTGCATTCTAAACAGGGATCTTGGTTTCCTACTGGCAACATCCCGGCCGACTCTTCTTGGGAATCCAATGATGTCTGTGCACTCTTCTCCATTCCAGACTTTTTTAATCTGGGAAGGAATTTTCCAGATTCAAGCTCTGATTTTCCATAATAATGCCCTTCTTTTTCTGCATCTTCTTCCAGAGGTTTGAGATCTGCTTGTGGATCCTCAAATACATCTACTTGGGGAGGGACAGTAATACCTCCCTCATCTTTTTCTGACTCAAATTCTGACTCGCTTCCACCACCTGGAGAAAGTTCAGATGCAGAAATTGGGCGAAAGTGAGTCCTCGGAGAAATCCGTATAGCCCTGTACTGCGTTCGATCAACACCACATATCCTGGGGTGTAAAACCTCACTGTCTGAATCAGAGCACAGAATTGACTTAGGTTTAAAACTAGGGCTGAAAGATGCAATTCCTTCTGGCTCAAACGAACACTCTACATGAAGAACTTGTGAAAATGGATTGTTCAGGTCAAAGGAAGAGAATGAGTATTCAAGCCCTGGTTCTTCGACTTGAAAGTTACCACAAGCTCCCAGTAAGTCTTCATGGAAGATAAAAGAAAAACCCTTATTTAATCCGTTATCTCCACTCTTTGATTGCTCGTTCTGTTCAAATGATACAAATGGCCTCCATAATTGCCTGTGGCCAGGGGCAAAGCTATTACCTGGAGTCATGAAAACATCTGTACCAGCTATGGTCACCACATCGGAAGCTGCACATTGCAGTAAGCTCCCCTTTGAGTGACCAGGTGGCACCACTGCCCACTCTCCATCACTGTTAAATGTTTTGAGCTCCCCATACACACCACCAAGTATAAATGAGTTTTCTTTATCCTGGTTAACATCCCAGGGTTTTGATGGTGTGGTATAGTCACCACCATCTACTTTTGATAAATCATTTGAGACAAAGGCTCTCTTCTCTACATTCTCCTTTTGACCTTCCCAAAGGTGATACTCTGATCTTTGCACTGCTTTATTGGGTTCCTGGAGGGTTTCAACTTTTGCTTCTGTATCCAAACAGCAGCAATAGTTATTTACATCAGTTGAAAACAATTCATCTTCTATTCCTTCTATTTCTACCATCGCTGCAGAATTTCTGTCTGTCATATTTGTCCAAATATCTTTAATAACCCCTGAGCTGTAGCCATCTCCATGTGGACTGCTTTCCCTACACCCTTGTGTAGTTTCATAGTCTTTACTTTCTGCTTTTTGTTCTAGCTGAATACCACAGACAGATTCTAGCTTAGATTTCTTTTTGAAAATCAAAGTGGGCATTTCTCCTAAACTTCTAGCTTGTTGCTGGCAGGTTTCTTCTGGCAGAAAATCTAGAATTTCTTCATCTACATAATTTGAAGACACTCTAGGAACTACATAATTAATATCTTCTGCATTAAATTGCGTGGATTCTTCATACGGAATATTTATAGTCTCATTGTCTGAACGTGTTTCTTCCGAGTGTGACCATGGACTACAGGTTCTTGTTGAAAGATTAGAACAGTGTTCATTTTCATCAAAGGCACTATTTTTGGTCCATATTAGCAATCTAGACTGTGTTTTCCCAAGAATATTAGCAGTGCTACTAGAATCTGCATTTTCATTTCCCAAGTTGAGTGTTTCAAAAGAAAATGGTAAAACAGAGTTACTGCATTGCACTTCAAACACTGAAAAACAAGAGTTTATACCAGACCCTTCATTAATATCTGAAAAGAGCTCTTGATTGCCAGCAAGCATGTGTGAATTAAGCATTGTGCTGTCTAGGATGGGGGAGAATCTGATCGGAGAATCTCCTCCAAAACTTTCCCCATCTGCATCACCAGAACTAGAAGATGAACAGCACTCCCAAAATTGAGCTAAATTACTAAGATCTTGCAAGAACCACCCTTCAGCACCAACAGAGCTGGTCGAATCAGTCCATATTGCACTTTCCCCTTGCAACTCCATTCCATCTAACACTATGCAACATTCTGCCTCAAAATCAGTTTTTTCTTTACTCTTCTGTCGAATCATATTTAAAATCCGACTCTCCCCTTGCATCGTATCTGAGGCACCAGGATCCAACATGGATTGATCGATATCCACTTCATAGAAGTGCGTTAATTCTGACAGATGAACATCATCTAAATACTTGTCGTCCTCTGGTTGAGAACATATTGAGGTCCCAGCGAGGTCAATATCCTCATTTAGAACTGCAGGCATTTCTACAAAGCGACCATCGATGAAAGTACCTGCTGCGAGGTATGTTTTATGAGTATTATTGTTGCTAATACAAAGACCATGCACTGATTCAGACAACTCTTCCACAGCCTCCGATGTTACTCCACATAAATCTTCTCTGTTGCGGTACGTAGTCTCCAGCTTGCTTTTTCTGCTCAGAGGAACAAAGTACTCCGTAATCGGCTCAGTATACCACAAGGGCTCTTCTTTATATTCCTTTTCGTTTCTACTGTCTAAATACAAATCTTTTCCATCACTACCGCCAGCTTCTTTTCTTCCAATTTCTTTTAATGGCCTTTTACCTCTCTTGCACAGTTGTTTGATGGACCCGCTGCTGCTGCTGCTGCTGCTGCCGCTGTGGACTTTTCTATCAGCCTTTTCACCAGATTTCACTGGCAGCCTGCTCTGCCCATTACGCCCTTTTTTATTCCGAACCTCTCTTGTTTTGTGTCTTACTTTAATACATTTCATTGATGCCTTGTATTCACCTTGATTACCACTAGAACTCGAGCCAGCCTCACTGGATCCGGATGACCAGGAGCGGGGACGCATCTTTCCTTCAGACTTATGTCGGACTTGCTTCTTGTACAAAACAGGCTTCTCTTCTACAGTGTTGTTACTAAACTTGTTTTCTTTCTCGTTTTTACTCTTCTTCTGCTGGGTTCTTTCCTGTACAGTGGCAGATACTTTATTACTTCTGTCTTTAGTTACTTCACTTTCACTATTGCAGTCCTTTGGAGAAGATGTATCCGTGCTAGTTGGTGGAACAGTGGATGAAGATGAGGAGCTAGAGTAAGAGCATACTTTGGATTTATTCCATACAGTCATAATTTCCTGCAGGCAAACTGGCTTTTCAGAAAGAGGAGGAAATGCTTCATAGTACCTGAAAGCAAAACAAAAGGGACATTCGGATTGTAGAGCTTCAAATAAGCATTAAGATTAGAAAGCATTACTAAAAACACAGCAAAACACTACCAGTCTAATTGCTAAAAATCTAGTTTGCACTACATATGCACATGCCCCTCATTGCATTATTTGAATGATATCAAAGGGAAAATGAAAATGAGCTTTAAAAGTGCTTATATTAATATATGTTTAGTCAATATATTCTTTAAAATATATTCCCTTTTCAGAGACTACTAAACCTCACTGTAGAGAGAAATTGTAGATGCCTACAACAGTGGCTCCAGGTTTATTAGATATGGCAATTCACTACAGCCTTCTCAAATGTTTAATTTAGCTTATAAATGAGGAAGTTCTGAATTTCAGTTAGTTCAGTACTGAATTTCAGTTTTTAAAATTCTCATTTATGAAATGAGACACTATCTGTTAAGTTCTACATAGTTTGATCGACCAGCTATTAAGAAAAAGCTATTTAAAAATATTGGGTTTTGAGTAGTTTAAGATGCTTAACACCTTTATGCAAGAGGTATGAGATTATACTATGGTTTTCTGCAACATTTAAAGTAGTATGTGTTTGGTGGTAGAGAGATTTATACTGAATTGCATATATTTCAATGAAAACTTATTAAAAAGTTTTAGAAGTCAGTTAAATTAAATGCACATTGGTACAATCAGTTCCCTGAAGACTGAGCACCCATTTAGTAAAATTTCTACTAGGCTGTTGCTACTATTAAGAGATACAGAAGCACTTATATCTCCAAGAGAGGTCAATGATAAAACTCCTGGGTAGTTCAGTAACACTGGACTCAGGTACTTGCTAACTAGGAGATCACTTTGGTTATCAAGAGTTTAAAGGTTGTAAGAGAGTTTATTTGCCATTTCTGCAATAGAAGACAGTGAGTTCTGAATCCAGGAAACAGATGATTCCCTCTCTGCTAATCTTCATGTCAATTAATGCTGTTTTAAAGGTTTTTGTCTGGTTGACACAGTCTTCAGGAAACTAAAATAAAGTATGGTTTGAATTCTGTATATAGTCAAATGAAGGCAGTCAGGACTTTGACAGAAATTAAACTAGCCCATGGTAGCAAGTGCTTATATTTAAATATACAAGATTAACAAAAGAAGATGGCATGAAAAGAAATGTATTTCTTAATATCCACCAAACTCCATACTCCTCACTAAATTAACTTCACTGTGTTAAAATATGGGAATAAAAAGAGAAAAGCATCTCAGATAATAATAAGGAAAAAAATGCATACATCTCTACTTGATCCTTTGCTGTGGGAGATAAATCAGTCTCAGGAGTCAAAGAGCCTTCTAACTTCTTGTGAATCTTCTCCTCTGTTTTGGAAGAAAATTCAAAATGCTTAACAGAAAAATTTTTAAAAGCCAGTGTTATTTATAACAGTATTTAACAAAAAGCACCAGGATATTTAACTGTAAGAGTAGTAAAACTTCCATACAACACTGTAAATAACATAAAGAAATTATGAATTACCACCCAAGATTCAACTTTCTCACAGCTGTCCAGTCTTGCAAATCTGACCAAACACAACTGGCCAGCAGCTTCCTGCAACCTCATGCTAGCACTGCCCCACTGGGAGAATTCCTGTTGAATGTTTAATTGTTTCACATCCAAATCCTTATCTCATTCTCGCTTTGCTACAGACACAAAAAATATTTCTTAAAAAATCAACTATTTAACTGAATGTTTTTATCACTGGCCACATCTAACTTCTCATGTGTTTTACTAAAAGGAAATATCCTTGCAGTGGTTGCTGAGCTTTGAGTGGATGTAAAGGCATATTTCCTGTGTGAGAGGCGACTCTGAAGATCTTCTAATTCTTTATATTAAAACCATTATTTATTTTTTTTTAAAAAGTGAGACATACTGTTTTTTAAATTTTTTTTTTTCAAAATAAATGCTCAATATCACCTTGGCTGAGGAAGAAATTCACAGTATTATGAAATACTAAGAGCTGACTAATGATTACAGTTTCAAAACAAAATCTAAGGGAATGAAAACAGCTAAAATCATGCTTTAGGCAGGTGAATGTTTATCTCTTATTTACAGCTACTTATACTACATAACAAACATATTAATTTTACTGTAGGTGTCCATGGCTGCTGCTGTGTGCCTGAACAAACATTTATGTGCAATGAAATTTCACGGGAAACAGCACAACTTTACATTATGCTCCCTCCCCTAAGCTTGACATCATAAAGTGCCCATTATCATTCCCCTATAGCCCAGAAATTTTAAGCAGTGATGGCTATTTGGATGCTTTTCACACAAATAGTTTCCACATAATTATTTTGAGGCAAATCTGCTCTGTGCAAGCGTCAATACACAAACGGAATAGAATCAAGCCTACTTGATTTTCATTACTGTTGGTAGGAAGGGGGATGCTGAATTTGCAATATTTACTAAAAAAACAGGCACAGCTGGATATGAATAGTTATAGCTTTTCATGAAGAAAATTCCATTTGTGACTGGCTATTTCTCAGGTAAGCAAAGCATACCAATACAAAATTGCTTTAATTATTTGAATGAAATTATTGAAATGTATTTTAAAATTGCAAGGCCTGTAGTAAAAGCTACTGAAATAAGAGCCTGCTCCCCACTCCCTCACAGCCACCCCCATCTCAGAATGCTGCACAGTTGATAAATACAATACATGGCCTCTGATGTTTAAACATTTTTTTTCTCACCTTGCTTACTCTGAAGGTCTTTCAGTTTGGAGCAAAGCTCCTCCACTAATGTTTCAATCCCAGAGCTCTGCAGGACAACAAAACCACGTGGGGAAAAAAAAAAAAAGAAAAAAAATAGAAAACATAACTTACTAAAAAGAATTTCAATTTCATAGAAATGTATCAATACAGTAAACATATCTCAGCAGACAGACTGTCTTTTTCACAGTAACTACATATGAAAAAATCAACAAATATTATTACTAGGTATAAATCCAATTCTATAAATACATTAGTTAGAGGTCAAAATGATTCCATGAAACATGAAGATACATTCACACAGAGGTCACATCGTTGCATTACTGGATATTCAAGGCTTTGCTAACACCACGTCACATTTACTGCATGGTATTGCTGCAGATTTAGCCAGGAGTCTCAGGATAGAAGTTCAATGATCCATTGATCACTAAGATGCATTTCAAAAAGCTAGGCCTGATCCTTTTGGCTGCACAATTTATACCTGTGGGAAAGGGACTGTTAAAAGGATACAGAAAATCAGGCATGAAGGTGGAAAGGAGAACAGTAGGAAGGTGTACCCACATATGTGGCAGAGAGGGAGAGGAAAATGCTTCCACAGCATCTGTATGCAAAACCCATCCCACAGTCTTGCCAGTTTACAATGACCAGTTTTTGGGTTTTTTTAAACATTGTGTTATTAGCTCAACAACACAGGACAGCAGAGGGAGAAGCAAACACCTTCATACTGCCTATAAGTCTCTATTTTCCTCCTTTATTCCTCTACATAAATACTGAAATACTGAAAATAAACATACCCACAAAACAGTCCAATATATTGAGGAAAACCCCATGTTATTCCAATGGAATAAAAGTTTCATTCCAGTCAGTGAAATACTGAACACCAACTTAGAGCCTGAAATGACCATTCCTGTTGGAAGGACAACTAGGTGAGGTGGGAACTGTGAGGATATTTGTGTTGTCATTAATTTGATGCTCAGAGATTGCACTTCACACTTTACAGAATGACAAACAGAAGTGGAATCACAGCTAAACTCAGCAATCTGGAACTACTGAGCAGGATACAAGGGGGCCCCCAATGTCACCCTACAGCAGGGAGTGGTAATAAGGCAGGACCATGCAGCTTATTGTATCCTGTGCACAGCTTCCTCAATATCAGCTTCATCATTGCTGGGAGTCTAGTTCTCTTTATACTTGGAGAAACTTACACAAAGCCCCAAGAAAATTATCTCACCTTCTGAATTTAACATGATTTTATTGTGCATATAGTTATGGGATATGTTTTCTCTCCAAAGGTAACGCTGATCAAAAATCAAGTTACAGAAGTGCACAGAAAAGAGTTTGACTTGCTGTGTCACCATGGTGGTATAAGATTTCATTTTTCCAAGATCTAAAAGTTTCTCTTCTCTCCTGATTACTGTCCAGAAATTGCTGAGACATGTGAATATATGTTGCTAAAGCACAAGAAAGTATTATGAAAAAGAGAATACCAATTTATACAGTCAGACTAGCTTGTTTAATTCACTGTCAGAAACACACACTTGAAAAATCATACACTGAAGCAATGATTTATATGCTAACTCTAAACTTTAATTATTTGCAGCCAAGTGAGAAAGAAAGCAATGTTCTATTCCTAACTGTATTGCTGCACTGAAGAGCTAAATATAAACCTTTATGCCACATACTTAACTGAGGATGACTTAGCAATATCAAACTCCAGAAGGCATCTTCTGTATCAGTAAATTTACCAGTATAAATTAGATCATTCAGAAAGAACCAAGCAGGACATTAATATGGACAAAGCTATGTAGTTGCAATAATTTGTCACTTTATGCCTATACCATACTTGACTCCCCCCTCCTCCCTCAAAAAGGTCAACAGAGGAGGAGCTGGCCTTGGTTTTCCTTAGCTCCCCGAACTGTCTAATCAAACAGACACCTGTAGCAAACACTCCAAGGAATTCAGATTCACTTCCCTAACTTAATGTAACAGCATGCTAAAAAATGCCCCAAACCAGCACCAATATGCTTACCATTACCCCGAAGAAGTGAAAACTTTTGGAATCAAAGGCTTCATTTCCTCCTGGACCATGAAACTAATACTCGAGTCAGCTGACGCGCCGCCCGCTGTCCTGCCCGGCGCTGAAGGAGACAGCGCCTGCTTTGAAAACGGGGGGTGGCACCCACGGTGCAGAACGCCAGGGCCTCTGGAGACCCCTGCCCAGCTTCTTACTGCAGCACAGGGAAACGTGCTGCACACTCAGTGTAAGGAGTGCCACGGCAGTTATTTCATGTGTGACACTGGTGTTCGTGGGATATGAGATTTAGTTCCTTTTTTTATTGTTTACCTTAATGTGTTGTAGCTGTAACAACCCCATGGCCTGAAAGTAACACGTTCCAGGCACTGGCTTGGTTCAACGGGACACAATTAGCTAACACAACTAGCTGATCTGCTTGAAGTACTTTGCTTATGTTCAAATTTAAAGACAGTCCCCACACAGTACAAATAGTAGAGCACCTTATAAACATTTTGAAATATTAAAGTTTTAGTATCCAATTATGATTGCTTTTGTAATTTCATCATGAAAGGTTTAAATCTCAAAATAGTCTGGCCCAAATTTCTAACAACCTGTTCCTCTCATTCAAATTACAAAGGATAGCACATAATTTTTTAATTCATATTTTTCATTTTACATAACAATATGTCTTGCATACCAAACACATTTTATTCTGTTGTACTGTTTCTAACATACTTCTCTTTCCTTCCCCTGCTTTAACGTACATCCAGTTTCACCAAAACTTGTTCTTTTTGGCTTTTTATCAGCTGGCTGCAGCAAGGGAAGGATTACATAAAGGATAGGTGTTATGTTACTGGCATAGGAGTGATGGTGCTAACAGATAAATTAAGCTTCTGAACTCACCCAGCATGAACAAGAACAGTCAATCTGACTGCTGGAGTTACAGGACTCCAATAGCCACTGTCTTCCTTACTGGCCACCATGACCCTATTCAGAGCCTAATTAATGCAGTTCTGCATAATGAAGAATAAGACCAATTTAAAAAAAAAAAAAAACAAACAAAAAAAACCCCAACAAAACAATAAAACAGCAAAGCTCACACATATTTTTATTTATATATTTGTAAATATGTTTTTTAGTTTTGACTTTTTTTTGAGGCTGGACTTTTTTTTCCTGAACACACAAGCTCATACATATATATAAATAATGTCAAATATTAAATCAAAGACCTTTTGAACACACTCTACTTTGGAAGTAGAGCAGTCAGAGATGACAAGTGGTAACTCATTAGCCTAAAGCAATCCAACTGCTTTCGTATGTACATTCACACCTCTGTAGAGCTACAGAAAATGTTCTCAGAAGATATTAAATCTGTAAGTGTAGTTACTTCTGAAATGTTTTTACAAATTTAAAATATTCACTTAAATTGTGAACCATGGAGAAACGCTGTATTATGTGCACCAAACTGAAATTCACTAAAAACTGTTGCCTGTGTTAACAGTGGGCACTGGCTTCTATGTTTTTACAGTTTTGAGTAAGAAGCTGTGAAACATTAGCTCCTCTCATATGCTTGACAAATCACTTGAATTCTTAACCGATATTCATCTCTGCTAGCAGGCTACTTCTGAATGCTGCAAACAAGCATGGTACAGTCACCATCCAAAAAATTTATGAAGCTTTTCCTGAATTTGATCACAAACAGCACCACTAGCATTTCGTAGTTATACTATGGAACTGAGAAGGCGATTGTTCAACAAAATTCTTCATTTTCACTGAGCTTTCACCTCTTCCCATCACCCAGTAATGACAGCTGGTTACGGGTTTCATATTTCCAACAAAAAAAATGTCATGCAAACATATTCTTTGTCCTGCAGGGCTGCACATATGCAATAGCCAAACCTTCTGGACAAAACAAAGAAAACCAAAATTCTGATAGCCATTACTTAGAATGAGATTTTCCACATCTGATGGACCATGAATATATACATAGAAACTGAAAAAATTCCATCGGACTGTACAACTCAAAGAGAAGTGTTGTTTTGGGGAGATGTTGTTTGTCTTTAGGTTTTTGTCAGGTTCAGGTTTTTTGCCTCTAGTCTAACATAAGTTAAAAGTTTCCTCCAGAAGCTTTGAACTGTGCAGAGTAAATACTTACTAAATATGGCTTGTTACTTCAGGCCTGTAAGGTATGGGGAAAGGTCCTTGCTCCTCTTCCATCTTTTCGAAAAGCAAAAGAATTACACTTCCTTTTACCTGAACAACTAAAATAATCACTCATTTGCTATTAGGGTTTTCAGAGCTTTCTAGCTTACACTTTCAAAACAAATCCTCATTTCCCTTTCCCAAACATACAGAATTGTTTAGGTTGGAAAGTGCCTCTGGAGATCATCTAGTCCAAATCCCTGCTGAAACAGGATAAACTAGAGAATTCTGACACTCTGACACTCACAAATGCAAGTTCAAACAATCTAGAAATTTAAATGAATCAATATATTCAGTTTCAAATCACTGATTTAACAGACCACAGGGCTCTCTGGAGAAGATGGTATTCTGACTGTACCAGGACTGTTTTCTTGGCATGTCTCCTGTCACCAAGTGCAGGATTAGAAAGATTTCCTATATGAATCAGCTGTTAAGCCACGTGAACTGAGTAAGGCACAAAATGTGATTCACTGCAACCACACATCTATTTCTATATTTTGTAGGATGATGAGAGAAAGTTTAAAGTCTAGGTTTTCAATTTTTTAACATTCTGACACAGTATAATTCATTTGATTACAAGTACTCTCACAAGAGGTGCTCAAAACAGACTAAAAAAAATCTTGGCCCAAGATCAGCACTACGTGAATAAATGAATAAATAAATCAATCCCTGGGGTGTTCAATTCAAGTGGAGTTCAAAGGAATAAAATAAGATTCCACCTTGCATTATGGAATTTTCCTCTACCATAATAAGGTGAAGGACACTAAGAAACATTTAAGAGTATGTACTTGTACAATCTTTTTTACCCTTTAGAAATAAGAACATGATTAAATCTTTATCTGTTCACTTGAAAAAGTAATTATTTACAACAAAGATATTGTGTCAGTCAGAAAAACAGATTCTATTATTAACTTCTCTTTTTGGGGCTTGTGAATACTTGATCCAAAGTAATCTTCAATGAATGTGTGACCTCAGAATATCAATTTCCAAGCAAACTGACTTAATATCACAAAAATCCAAGCCATTTTAAGAACTATGAGAGCAATAGCTCTCCAACAAGTTACTAAAAATACTTCCTTGCAACTGTCTTAATCCTGTCTTCAGTATTAAAACAACATTAGGAAAGGTAAATTACATATTTAGCACATAGCTAGGATCAGGCTCAGATTTCAGAACTCTAATTCACCACTTCACACAACACCTTCTAAGAGAGAGAGAGAGAATAAATAGCACATGTTATTTACTAATTCTAGATAAAAGAGATCATCTGCCAGCTCAAATTAACTTCAAATGAACATGCCATCCCTAAATGTAGGTTACTAGAGCAGCTAATCTGACTTCCGTTATTTAAAACTTAATTCTTTTAGCTTCCTCCCATAGCAAGCTACACTGAAATAGAAGTTATCCCCCCTAGAAGGGATAATTCTTCACTAGAAACTATTCTTCCTGTTTATTACTCATCACTTATAAACAAACATGCTGACTTCAAAGCCACAATAGACTTGCTACCCTTGTAAGCAGTGCTGCTGTGAGATTTCACTTAATCACAGTACTTCAGCTTGCCCATGCTAAAATGTTCTTATCTGTATTATCAATGAAATGGGAGAAACTTTAGAATGTGTTTCCACCAATTATGCAAAAGCTCTTTCCTGCATCAAGTGAAATGCAGAAAGGACACTTGAATTTTCCTCAGCAGGTGCTCTGCCAGATTCGTTCAAGTTTGCTTGTGTGGGTGATCAGAATTCATAATGGACCCTCAACTCAACTTCTTGGTGAAAATGATTGTTCTATATTAAGGACAATTATAATCTAATAATGCTGCTCTGTGATGGAGACAAGGCATAATTCAGGAGAGCTCTGTAACCAACTCCTCTGGCATTTTCCTGACTGTGCTGCTCCTCCCTCCAAGAAGTGCATATGCCAACTTCCCTTCTGTCCCAGGCTTATCAGAGAAGCTGCTGCGAGGACAGATCTGCCTTGCCCCAGTTTGCTCCCATTTTCATTGGAAGTACACACAAGGTGAAATCTATCACACTGAACACCTACTTTCAGCCTCCAAGAGAGTCATCTACACTATGGGAAATACTTCATGCTGTGAAGCAACTTCAGTGTAAACTAAGCTCCCACAAGGCATTTCTCCAGTTCAGTATGTACTTTTTCTATATTGAGAAAACACATACAAAAACTGGAATAATTAAAACTTTGGCAACTTCAATTCATGTTACTATAACAGACAGCAGCTTCAGTAACATGACAAATCAGCTATGTGGTACTATGAATATCTGTTTAATGCCATAGTCATAAAGAAGAAAAAATTGATTTATTGTAATTAATTTATTCTGTGATGGTTACCTTGGCAAGACAAATGACTTTCATTTCCTATATGGTATCTAAAGTTTTTTAAAAAAATTCTTTCCTAAATAACACTTTGTGTTCTGGAAACCACTAGTATATCCCTTTCCATATGGACAATTGAATACAACCCAAAAGAAAGATAATATTCATAGACCTTGTGAAGTGTTTTGGCATTTTCTGGTAAAAGACTCTGAACAATCATCCTCAGACACACAGAAATGCCTACTACTGAGCTAGTCAGGATATATGCTTCAAACTTTTCAACATGCATTTCACCTTCCTGATTTGCTAAGATGGCTTTTACACAACTTGATTCATTCTTGTGCTGTCCTATATCTTTACATGAACACTCTCATTCATGTCACTTCTAGTTATACAAAAATGTGTCATTTAAATCACTCAGTACACCACCTAATATTTACAACCTGATTCCCTGGTATCCCAGTGTAGTGGTCTATGTTTTATCACCTAATTAATATTGGTTTATGTTAGAGAAGCAGGGAACAGCAGGAATAAATCAGTGATTAAAATTAATATTAAATCATCTAGTTAAGGTGCCATGCTACTTAAGCAGAAAGACCATTCCCTTGCTACAAACTCCAGAAGTCCTTTTTCCTCAGTTCTTGCCTATCACTATTGCAAAGTGCAAGGCAGATTATGCTACAGTGCCTTGGTCCAACTGGCACACAGATACCATAATCTCTGCAGGTAGCAATAGCTGGCCAGAGTAACCCCTCAATAAAAACATGCTCAGATGTGCAATCATAACCAATTGATTCATTTGCCCTTATTAGGAGATTATTTCTTCAAATAAGGTTTATGTGCAGAACTGTAGTAACTGCATGGTTGCCCCACCCCTGCAAATGTTCAAGGCCAGGCTGGATGGGGCTCTGAGCAAACTGGTCTAGTGGGAGGTGTCTCTGCCCATGGCAGGAGGTCAGAACAAGATGATCTTTAAGGTTCCTTCCAACCCAACCCATTCTAGGATTCTAGGATTCTATGAAAGTTTGACAGTTCTGCACTTTAAGTAAGAAAGATGACAAATGCTAAGAAAATTTCAACAAAATCTTATTTTAGACACATCTCAAGTTTGTGCTGAAAGCAAGGCACATTTGAGAATAAAATTACCATTTAAAATTTTTAACAAAACTGTTCACTAGAGCCACACTTGTTCCTCTACATGGCCCCACATGATACCACAACTATCAGAAGAGTGATATTCTCCCCCCATGACTCAAAGTAAGCAAAGCCAATGTGCTATGCTGTTAACATGCCCACACCTGACTACATTTTAAAAAAATTGCTGTTATAAAGTTTTACCAATTATGTTTCCATGTTACCCCCAAGCAGTAATTTCTTAGAACAGTGGGATGGAAGGCACTGTGTGTTCTTGTCAAATATATTAGAGCAGTTCTCTTTCAAAATTAATCACGGAATCTATCAACTAAGACTAGCTCTTGCTTTAACATGTTGCACACGGTTTCATGTGGCAGTTAGCAGATTTTGAGAGCTTGGTTAGTTCAGAATGGACCACACTGCCCGAACCCCATTATGACAGGCCTTGGGAGATCAGCAGCACTGGACACTAGGAGTGTCTCAGGATGTGCTGTGGAACACCTTAGCTAAAGTGGCCACCTACACTGGGAGAAGGAGAGTCTTGGAGCACTGGTTTCATCAGTGCAGAAAGTGAGATCCACAGGAAGTTGTCTCCGTTGCTCGTTCTTAACAAGTCCTCACATATTTCAGCAGAAGGACACAGCAACTGCTTTAACTGAAGCTCTGGCACCATCTCGGGGGGCAGCTTCATGTGTCACACTGCAAGTGTTCAGTGAATTAACTGCACTCCACAGGACCTGCAATAGCACAGCTGGAGACCTGCTCGCTCTATTGAGCAATGCAAATTTCAGCAGCAAAGTGGCCAGGTACAAGCTAATTAAGCTTGGATTTGTGACCAGTGGACAGACACAATAGTAATTTCAATATTATTACTAGGAAATATACCTGTTGAAAAGTCTTACATGTATCAGTATCCTATATGTAACCTCTAATTCCAACCTTGCTCACAGTATCCACCTTGTAAAAAGTAACCCACATGAATTTCTAAACTCTTATTTATTTAATAAATTTCTGAGTCTCCAAGATAAAGTCAATAAAAAGACAGAAAGCAGTAACAAGTAATGACAAATTTCATTATTCAAATACAAAATAAAGCAGACTTTCAGAATTAGGAGGTTTAAAAAAAAGAAAAAAAAATTCTCAAATTGCACATGAACAAACTGATCTGTATTTCAGACAGCAATTACAAACAACAACAAAACTAGCCATCAAGTTATTAATGTTGACAGATCAGTCATTTTTACTTAAAATTTGAGGCAGTAATTTCAGGATAAAATTTCTTATTTTCATCAAAGGACTTTTATATAAATATTCCCCAGTCCTAAACATTAGGGCTTTTCACGCAGTATTTCCTTAGAATGGATATCCCTACTTGACCAAACCAAGTTAACTGCAAACCAACATTTTAATATTTCCTCCATACTTCAGCAGGATAAAAAGTAAGATAAAATCTCCACTCAAGGTCAGTATTAATGAGCTCTTTAAAATCTGAGCAATTCTTCAGCATGTCTTTAAATTGCTATTTATTTATTTCAGAAAAAAACAAACTTTAGAACTACAGTACGAATAGCAATTGATTGCTACATTAAAGTACTTGTCTAAAAAGTTCTTCTCACCATCATTCTATCTCCATTTTCTGGCAAGTTGCAATGTACTTACATTTGCTCTGCTCCTGACTGCATCAAGAGCATCTGCAGCCAAAGACTCATTCATACAAATATAGACAATTTGAGACACCAAAATGCTTGTCACACAAAAAATACTGTCCTCAGAATGTACATACATTAACAATTTGCATTCCTACATATACCAGATGGTATCTGTCAAAATCAGGCCTCCTCTCACAATCAAAGTCCACAACAGGCTCTGCCATGGCAAAGACACAATGAGGCAGAGCAGCTTCTCTGACTCTCTATTCTCCACAATGCAGGAAATGTTTTAGAAATAAACACCAAACTGTAGGCTTCTTCAAGTCAAATGTTTGTTTTCAGCACCATGGAATTCAAATTAGAACCTTGGATTTCTGTCTCAGATTGGTGTTTTATAGCATGATTCTTTTTATTATGAGAGGAAGAACTGAATTCAAGCTTGAATGCCTCAGCAGAAATAGTATTTTAACATTATCTTTCACAGTCCAAAATCTATTGATTATTCCCATCAGATCAGCCCACAAACTCATATATAAAAGCCCAACAACATGAGAAATGTATTGAAAAATCAGAAATAAAAGATATCTTACAAGTTAAAGTATTACTAGCATTTAAGCAGGATTACCCATCCCTTTAACTCTAGGAGAAAAAAATAAGAAGTCTGTATTTCTTTCATACAATGCATGTGTTAAACTACGTACAAGGCAGCTTTAAGTAAACACTTTTTAAAAAAGGTTTAAAGGTTAAATTCTTTGTTTGAATATACATTATAAAAATTATGACCTGCAATTTCATAATGACAACAAATGTGCAAGCTTAATTGTCTGCACAGGCAACAGAAGTCAAAATAGCTCTGAAATAACTCAAGTCTACAGGTTGCAGATTACAGGTTAATGTTGAACACTAAAAATCTAACAAGGTGTCAGAGGTCAAAGGTGAAGTTATTTTTCAACCTTTCAGACCCCATGTAATTTTATTCTTTCAGAACTGTAGTTAAATAGTTTCTTCCCCTCTCTGTTATAGGTTATTAATAAATTCACCTCCTTCCTTTTGCTCTGCAACTAAATTTCTCTCTATATATTTAGTTCTACTAAATGATGATCCTTGATTTTCAGCTATGTGGAGATACATCAAGAGCGTAATTTCTAAAGTTAAGAATCAATCACCAGTATTCCTGTGGTCTACGTATGAGACCTACAATTCATTGTTCATAAAATGAGTATACAAAGACAAACATATCCTCAAGAAAGACATTACTTCTTGCAATTATTTCTCTGTATTTCTTTCATATTTAAATGAACTTATGGTAGTTAGAGTGCTGACCTCAATATTCTGTAACTATGAGAGCTGAGCAAATTACCAACAAAATCATACTTTGCATCACTTTGTTAGGATAATAAGTGATGGGAAAATGGGAGTTAAGAAATCTCCCAGTTAGTCAATTAGCAATTTAGTAACTGAACAAACACTTGGGCAGCTTCACACTGAGCCATAATGTGATGGTAATGCTGCTGAAGGTGGTAGGAATAACCACCAAATCTTCCCCACTTCCTTGATTCCTCTTCCACAGCCTTGCTGGCACAAATCTGACCAGGAAACCTTTTTGGGTTAACATTTCCTCTGCCCCAACCAGGTTAATCTCAGGAAACTGATTCACTTTCCCAAACCAGTTCTCCACATACCCACCCAAATGCTTGTGCAAGCACAAGCTATGACTGGGAAGGTGTGAGAGCAATAAACCAATCAGGCTGCATAGCTGGGGTAGTTTCTTCTTACAGCAGTGACAGATCATTTATAATTTTGTAAACTAAAGAAACATAGTTTCTCATTTTTGCTGTCTGACAACTCTCCCTGGAGAGCTTCCTTTGACTTGCACCACAGACTATTCCTTCTTTTTAAACATTGCCTTCAACTGCCTCGCCCTTTGTCCATTTTTCTGCTCAACTATATGGTATCTGCTGCCTCTGCTATATTCCTTCAACCTGCTGACTTCACCTGTCTTCACCTTCTCTAGTCAGTGCACTTCGACTCCACTTCCACTCAGTGATGTAATCTGGAAAGTGAGTATTTGCTACCATACATGATTTTTTATTTAGGAATTCTGGATTACACATCTTGCATGCACAGAGCAAGATGACTTTCTTCCCAAATACTCCAATCCTTTCTATTAACACACAACAAGTTAACCTAGAATTTATAGAACTACCCTTATGCAAAGCTTTGTGGTAATTTCAACTCAAAATGGTGCATTGCAACTGCCCCGACAAGAATAGGCAAGGGTTTACAGAAAGGAAAGCATGACCCCACATAGTACAGAATCTCTTGTGAAATCATTCTACCATACATGGATTTCATAATCTCCTAAATTAAAAAAAAGAATTCTTGGAGAACTCTTGGCAAATTAGCAGTTTGAGAAGCCACAAATTTAAAGACAAGCATCACAAGCCAAATATACCTAGTACAAAGAACACAAAGCCTTAAGAATCTATTAAATGGTCCAAACTTACTTCATCAGAAGCAGAGCGAAGACACTGGACAGCAGCCTGTTTTTTCATTTCCTCTAGTGTTAGATCAGAGCACTTTTTCTTACTCTTTCCCCATTTCTTGTAAGCTCCCTTTTCCCAGCCCCGGAAGATGTCATTCTCCTAAAACCAAATAAAGAAATTACATTATTTAAATACATTAATACCTTAGTACTATAGCAGAACAGGACTACAAATAACATACTGTGCAAAACAAAACCAACCCCTTTCTATCTGCTAAAAACTACTTTTTTCCAAATTAAAGATTAGTTTGATGACATAAAACTTGCACTTACTATTCAGAAAAGCACATGCATTTTTCACAGGACATGGAGGCAACTCACACTTCACTGCAATATTTTCCAATTGCAAAGTATATCCACAAAGGCAATTTTATGGCCAACTTATGGTTGAATGTATTACTGTAATTTACACAAAATATGTTAGTTTCACTGATCTCTGAAATAATAAGAATGAAAAGCAAGCAGTTCTGAGTTAAGATCAAACTTAAGAGAAAGTTAAACGAGCCAGAAGAAGAAAATGCAATGTTAGACCCTGAAGCCTTCAACTCAGCCTTACAACTACAGCTAGAGATAGCAGTATCTATCATAAAATAAACTGAACTATTTCAGAAGAAAATTCAGACAACTAAGAAGTGAGGGTGAGTAGGTGGGGCTGGCTTCTAACACATCTAAGAACGATGAAGAACAATAAAATCAAAATAGAATGCTATTGTATTATATGCAATCATCTGAAGATATGTAGCATCCCTTTTACATGGCTTTTCAAAATTTACAAAATTTATTACCAGACTTGCTTGTTCTTCACTGTCTCTTCACAAACATATACACACATGGATTTTTCATATTCATCTCATGAAAGAAATGTTTTGGCTATCAGTAAAATAGTCTTTAACATCTTAAAATGCATGCTTGTCTAAAATCGCTTTCTTCAGAAGCATCTTTTCAGCCTTCCTGTTTCAACTCTGCTTCCAGAGAAAACCAGGCTAAGGACTATCCTCATTTAAAAAAGCTCCTAATTCCTCATGGTTTCAAAACAGTCGACACAAGTTGTCAGTGAAAATAATTGTCCCTGTGCAATCAAAGAACAAGATGGGAAAAAATGGGGGCCAAGAGAGACCAATCATCTTCAGAAGAAGCCACTGAAGGGCTGCAATTTGTGACTTCACATGAACAAGCAGAGCAATTTGCTGGATTTACTGCTTAAAGTCTTATTTGAGCACCAAAACTGGAGAACTGCATTTAGTACTAAAGGAACAAAAAACTACCAGTCACTCTGTTTTTCCTAGTACTTCTGCAAGGTGCCAGTAATTCATTTAAAATAAAAAATTTGAACAGGCTACTGTACTGTTGTTAGAAGGACTAACAGAAAAAAAAAGGAAAAAAAGAAAAAAAAATCAGAAAATAGGTTTAAAAGACTGTGCATATCTAAAATTAATTCCTAAAAATTAAATTAATTCTTTTCCAAAACTGCAGTTTATATATTTCTTTATACAACAAGGCTGTAGAGCACTCTATCTTCTCTCAATATTCACGTGAAAGAAAATAAACTGATGAGAACCACCTACCCCCCACCAGCTCCCCAAACCCCTCCAGCTCCCCAAACCTCCAGCTCATTCATATGGGCACAGCTGCAAATGAAAAAATACAGACCCATTTGTGTGGGTGAAAATCCAGGTACACCAGCAAATTTGCACTGTGTTAATCTCATTTATTTTGATTTTATGTGGAAAGTTCATAAAGACAACATCTGCAGTAGGAAAACATTCCCAAAATGCTATGCATTACTGTTTTTCTCTATGCTAACAAAGATTTGCTTTGTACTGGTACATCTCAGCTTTACCAACTATCTGTCAGCACAGCAGCAGGAACCTTCATGCTCACATAAATTTATAAAGCATTTCATTCAGTTCTTCACACGTGTAATTTGAAAGATATCTGACATTTGTCTACAAACTTTGACAGCTTTCAACTTTTAAAAACTGAAAAAACTCTTTCAAGAGCTATCCAATTTTTTTAATGGAGGAAGGGAAGCTAAATGGAATTCTCTCTCAGGCCTCCACCCCAGAGCTGTGGTATCATGGTCTCATCCCTCCTTCCAGAGGGAGTGAGTTGTTTGTGCACTCTGGGAGCAAAATGGCTTGATGGCTTCTCTTTCAGGATGCAGTGATTGAGGACACAGCTCCAGCAGAACCCTCATTTTCTTTCTACCTCTTTATATAATATACACAAAAAAACTTTTCAGACACATGGTTTTCAGTCACACCTGGCTGCCAAGTTTAAAACTTGGGTTTGGATTTTTTTTCCTGGACAAAGTCATAAATTTTACAGCCTCAGATTTTACAAGACTAGCAACACCATGGATTACAGCTATTCCATGCAAAATCTTGCAGTTTAAAATTTTCATCTAAACTAGAGTATTTCCCAGCACTATATATGCATTTGATATAGCCCACATTACTGAGGCTCTTGTACCTTCTGCACACAAATCAAACACCACACCCATAAAACACTACAGAAGGGTGAAGGATAAAAAATACTTAGGCATAATTCTCATGTATCAGAACCATTCTGGATCAAAGACAGAAAGTTTTTAAAAACCCCAACATTGCCTGAGAAACAAGAAAATGTAATACACCCTGGAGAGTGAATTTGTAGAACAGTGAGACAGAGAGTGATCCTCTTCTTTGATGATTACTAAATTGACAAAAAAGAAAAAAAAGAAAAAAAAAAAGAAAGAATGAAAGAAAGAAAGAAAATCCAGCAGTTCCCAATGGCTGAAATTAGTTAAATTAGTCTCTTAATTTTTCCCCTCTCTTTTTCTCTCTGTCTTCAGTGGCAGGAGCCCATCAGTAGGTTTACCCCTTTTAATGAAAAGTATAAAGGCCATAACAAACAGGAAAGAAAGCAGCTCAGCAAAACATCCTATATGCATGAAGACAAGTAAACTACTTCCTCCACATGGAAAGAATAACCAGGGACTTCTGATCTCTTCACTTTCATGCCTTCATTTACCTTGTTTCCTAACAGAACTAGAGATCATAAGATAATGCTCATTTTAATGCTCTATACTGGTCACTGAACATTTCACAAAAGCAATGCCACTCCAAACTTACAGATTTTAAAAGGGTGCATACACACAAGAAAAACTAAAACTTACCTTACAGAGTTCTAATATTTAAACAAGACTACCACCACCTAAATTTTCAAGAGATGATCATCCAATATTAAAGAGATGTCAACAGAAAGCCAATGCCCTGTGGATACTGAAAAAAAACCCAAGTTTCTATATCTAAACTGCTATTTAAACATCTACTCTTCAGAGTCCTACTATTCACTACCTACTGCATAACTAGATAATTTCATTAGAGATTTTCAATCATGAAGACACTGAAAGTGCAAAGCTTCATGACAGGAATAACTTAATAACTATAAATATGGCTTAAAAACCATTGTGGAAGTATCTGTATTCTTCATGCTAATGGTGCCTCAAGAAATCCAGTAGTTTGAGTGCTTAATTCAATTTTAAATTAAGATACAGGCAAAAATACTTTAAAATGGTATATTCAACTAAACAAAAGGAGCAATTCCACCACTTTCCTCTAAACTAACACAAAACTGAAGAGGCAAAAATAAAAAGCAAGTTTGATAGTGACTCTCCTTTTATTTGCTCCAAAGAGAAATATCTACTATCCCTAAGAAAACAAATGTGACACCTTGTGACACAACTGAAATGAAAACATTATGAAGCTCATAGTCCACATAAATGGCAACATTACAAAGGGAAACAAAACCTGTTTTTTAAAAAGGAGGAAAAAAGGAAGACTTGGGAAACTACAGGTCAGTGTCACTTCTGTGTCTGGCAAGATCATGGCACAGATCCTCCTGGAAATTGTACTAAAAGCACATGGAAAATAAGGAGGTGACTGGTGACAGCCAACGTGGCTTCACTGGGGGTAGATCATGCCTCACAAATTTGGTGACCAGATAACAGCTTTGGTGGGTAAGGGAAGAGTAAATTATGTCATCTACCTGGACCTGTGCAGAGCTTGTGACACTGTCCTTGCCCTTAGAAAGACATGGATTTGACAGATGGACCACTCATTGGATAAGGAATTGGTTGGATGGTCGCACTCAGAGTTAGGGTCAATGGCTTGGCGTCCAAGTGAAGGCCAGTGACAAGTGTTTCTCTGGGTCTGTACTGGTACTGATGCTGTTTAACACCTTTGTCAGTGACACAGAGAGTGGGATCGAGTGCTCCCTCAGCAAGTTTGTCAATGACACCAAACTGTGTGGTGTGGTTGACACACTGGAGGGAAGGGATGCCATCTAGAGGGACCTCAACAAGCTTGAGAGGTGGGCTATGTGAACTTCATGAAGTTCAACAAGGCCAAGTTCAGGGTACTCTACCCAAGTTGGGGCAATTCCAAACACAAATCCAGGCTGGGCAGAGAAAGGATCAAGAGAAGCCCCAAAGAAAAGGGCTTAGGGCTGCTGGTTGACGAGCAGTTGAACATGAGCTGGCAATGTGCACTCCAGAAGGACAACTGTGTCCTGGGCTGCTTCCAAAGCAGTGTGGCCAGCAGGCTGAAGAAGGTGATTCTGGCCCTCTGCCCACCCTCATGGGACCCCAACCATAGTACTGCACCTCAGGTCTGTTCCCAACATGAGAGGGACACAGACCTGTAGAAGTGAGCCCATAGAAGGGCTACAGGAGGGCTGGAGCACCTCTGCTATGAAGACAGGCTGAGAGCGCTGAGGTTGTTCAGCCTAAAGAAGACAAGGCTCCAGGAAGACCTTGCAGCACCCTCCTTAGAAGGGCCTGCAGGAAAGCTTGGGAGGGGCTTTTGACAAGAGCATGGAGTGATAGCACACGGGAGAATGTCTTTTAAACTGAAGGAGGGCAGGTTTAGATTAGATATCAGAAAGAAATTCTTTACTCTGAGGGTTATAAGACACTTGAAAGGTTGCCTAGAGAAGTTGTGGCTGCCCTTTCCCTGGAGGTGTCCAAGACCAGGCTAGATGGGGCTCTGAGCAACTTGGTCTAGTGGAAGGAATCCCTGCCCATGGCAGGGGGCTAGGAACTAGACAGTCTTTAAGGTCCCTTCCAAACCAAACCATTCAAAGATTCCATGAGAAATTATATCCAAAATGGAGTATCACTGCCTCTAAGAGAATTTCCACAATTGAGAATTTGGGGAAAACTGCAACAGATCAATCACCTTTAAGATTATTCAACAATGTGTAAAGACCTTCAGTGATCTTGCCTGAAAAAATTCTTCCATTAAACTAAGATTCAGGAAAAACTCTCATAGATTGCTTAAACCACAGCGATGGATACCTTTTCAAAATGAAATTTATTATAAATACTGAGAAAGGTCTGATGGGCCAGGATCAGCTTAGATATTTCTTACAGGCTGCCTCAGACTGAGACAAAGGTAAGAGACAATAAATACTTGGGTGAGACAGTTCAGAAGAAAACACAGGAACATTGGCTCAAACTCAGCTAATACGCCCCAAAGGAAATGCAGACAAAGAGTAGAGAGATTTCAAATTTCAGAGAGCAGCATAAGTTTTTCTGTGGCAAAAAACCATTGCTAACACAGAATAGAGAGGACTGGGAATTGTTCTTTAATGTTAGGTAATAACTCCAAATCTAGGTATTACCAGGGAAGAAATTCATCTTAGACTTTTAGTGAAAAACCAGGGAACCACTACAGTCACCTCTTTCCCAGTTGCCACAACCAGAATATTATAACCCTGTGAAGCCCAATTGTAACAGAACAGCCCATAATGCAGCAGATTACAATATGCACTGCTATGACCTCAGGGTATTCAGGGCTGATGGCAGGCAGGGAAGAATTCTACCTATCAAAACTAATCAACCCAAGTATAAAATCCTGTAATCTGAGCTTCTGTCAATTATAAACTTTAGTTTATAATCCTACCAGTTTGAAAGGGCAATCTGCGTGACATTCACTAATTAGAAGTTACTTCTAGGCTAAATCTAAGCAGAAGAAATTTGTCACGCCCACTCCGAAGAATGAGAGAACATGCAAATGCTGCATCTGTTAAAATTTTATGTTTGTTGAGCAGGCTGCATTTAGATTCTTCCCATTAAAGTAAAAGCAGAAAAGAAGAAAATTTAGCAATGCTATAGCTACAGCTATGAAGACTTACACATCTGACTTACAATGCAGCAAAGAAAGCCAGGAACTCAGCTGAAACTGTCACTACAGAGTCAATGTGTCAGAAAGGGGCATGTCATGACTGGAGAAGTTATTTCATAGCATTTATGGTTGCTTTCTTGGATTAAGAAATAAAGTTGTGTGGCAAGCATCACAGACCCCTGTAATAATCTGATTTTGGAGAATATAGGCAGCACACGTCTATGCTTGGAGAAATGTGGCAAGTGTACTGTCATGCAATGGTCTACACCCGAAGAACAGGAAGGAAGTAACTCAGTTATCCCCAGAAATCCAAAAAGTACAATTGTATCAGCACAGAGATAGCTGTGAATAAATCCTGACAGTTAGGAGGACTTCACCAAACTGGCACTTGAGCTTCCATCTCTGCTTTGCATTACATAAGCCTTTGTGAGAATACATCAGTAGTTACATCAATAAAAAATGAATGAGAAGCTCAACATGATCACTCACCCCAATACAAAAACAGCAGAGAGCTTGGAAATAAAGTTTCTCAGATATGCACACTCCTTGAGAACGACTGCTTTTCTCCTGCACTAACACACGAGCTGAAGCTGACTGCCCAGGAAGGTGCACACTTTGCACAAACACAATGCCCCTGGGACCCTACTGCTGAGCTCCAATCCCTGCCACCACAATTCCCACCCCTAAAACGGAACAGAGGATACAAACACATAGTCCATGAGACTCCAAACCTGTCCTGAATGTAACAGTCCCCAGACAGAGGAACAGAGAACAGAAGAGTTATCGCATAATTAACAAGACAAATGCCAACTAAAAATCAATAAATAAGTTTCCTGAGCCACATGCTTTTATAGTAAGGACGTTTCAGCCATCTTCCATTGCTTAACTGAAGAGGAATCCATATCCAGACAATTTTTCTCAGAAAGTTAATATTATACACAAAAAAATTACTTCCCAAAATTTGAATTATATAGTCCTCAGCTATAGTCTCCCCTTCCTTAAAAGGGATGAAGGGCAGAAGCACAGCTAGGTTTTCCTCTATGAACTTTTAAACTCAGTTATCTGAGCTTTTAGAGAGTAGTTTAACTTTTGTATGAATAAGCTTTATGGGCATATTAATTTCAAGATATAGTACCATTTCCTAAATACATTTAATTGGTCCTTTCTCCAGTTTACATGTTTATGTATGGGAAGAAGAAGGGGGTTATTCCCATTGCTGCAAACACACACATTTGAGTAATCTAAGGATTTCAAATTAGTCATACAAAAAAGTACAGTTAAAAGTCTTGGTCTCACAGTTCCCCTTTATACCTATTCTTTTCTTCATACAGATTCCCACAACTTAGTTGGAGTAATGACTAAAAAACTATGGTGAGAAAATTTTAAAAATTGTTCCTACAGGACTGTTATACAGCTTAATAAGCAGTAACACAAATATGAACTAAATGGAAAATGCTTTGCATTCAAGAAATTTATTTCTACATGTTGCTGGTGAACTTTGAAATTTACTGACACTTGTGTACAGCAGTCACACAGTGATTGCAGCTGAACCCACTCTGCACATTGTAATGCGTTATGAAAAAATGTGTTTGAGTGACCCAAAAGTACTTCTTAGGGATAATAGAAGAATACATGTAATTATACTAGAAGCAGTACTGTTATTTTTGTCAAACAGGCATACCAGCCAGATTAACATTTAACACATGATTAGTGGAGTACAGAGGATCAATCCTCATTTCTCCCCCTCTCTTTAGGTTATGGACGAGACATACAAAAACACAAGACACATACAAAACTCCACATCCCCTTCCCCCCAAAATATACATGAGAAAAACAAATATCTATTACTAGAATATAAATCCAGACATCAGGTCCCTCTACTGGGTTAATATGGGATGGCAGGAGAACAAACAGCCCACATTTCACTGGATCTGGGAACCTAGCAAGTGCATCCCAAGTTCAGCCACCCAAGTGTCCTGTGTCATTAGCACACGCAAGCCAAACACAGACTAAAGCTGGCAATGATATCTCCGTTCAGGGCAGAGGGATAGGCCAAAATCATTTATGGACTTAAAACCACAAGGTAAAGCCCTAAAATATATTACATGTGGGCTGAGGTGTCTCTTCCACTGCTCTCTTCTTCTCTTAGTATGAAAAAGAAAACTACATTTTGGACTTTAAATATGTAAGTGAAAAATGATGAAAAAGTAAGAATAAAAACTATGATCAGAATCAGTAGAAGTGTAACTATCATTCTGAAGACTTTTTATGCCTCCATACAAAAGATTACCTGAATGGAACTACTTCAAATCAGTCTACAAATAATTAGTCTTCCCACATAAAAGCCTCCCTGTTAAAAATTCAAAAATCAAAAGCAAAAATCTCATCCTGGTCACAGAAGTACACAGTTTGCAGAGCAATAGCCAATTAATTCTGAGAGTTAGGAAAACATCATCTTAAAAAAGAAAAAAAAAATTATTTTTACTTTTGAGGTTCAGAAAAAAACCTGTTAACTTCCAAAAACAAGTTGAAAGAAGCAGATCAAAAGCAACAGAAGACACTTGATACGGAAAGTATGCATAACAAATGCATTTCGATCTTCCTGCAGCATGACCAAAGGCTTACAAATAAAGCCTTTATCTCACAGAGTGTCTAGCTGTTGGGGTTAGGTTTTGGGATTTTTTAAATAAAGGCTCTATCCCTTCAAAAGGGAGAACAGTCTACAGGAACAAGTCTATAGCTCTAAACCACAAATTTGTTATATTCAAAACCAGCTAGGCTTACAAATAGTATATGAAAGATACAACATAGAACACTGATTTTAATACTGTACAAAGAAAGATCAATGAAATAATGTTTCATACAAAGCATATTTTAAGGCAATGCCTTCTGCTTCACACAGATTATACTATCTTAATGCAATATTTACTGTATCACAAACTGTTTTGAGAACACATGCATCTACAAATATAGCTTTAATTAGCATTTAAACAACAATCAAATCTTAAAAGCATCTAGTTGGTTTGCTACTAGGAAACTAAGAGCAAAGTATTCTGATTAAAAATCAGTCTAGTGTGAAGTCAAAAGGCTGTCTCACGATGTTCAGATCTCCACCAACAGCAATTCTGTGGGTCCTCAAAAGTTAAAAACTTGACAGCAATTTCATGATTTTCTGACTAACTTATCATTTATTCCAAAGTTAAGTAAATTCAGTAATAAAATGCAAATGACAAAAGCATGTATACTTGGCAGAAACATTCTGCACTCTGCTTATATTAAACAGTCTGTAAATCCATACGAATTTTACACCTAAATAATGAATACCTTATATAACATGGTTCAAGAGATTTTTTTTTTTTTTTGTAATCTTTAGGCCATGTAGACATCTAATATATGTTTAAATCAATTTGAGAATTGTTCTCTAGAAAGACTGTAAGCAAGCAACATCTTTGGTTGTAGGAAAAAAAGAGGCAAGTCTACCACTGAAATCCTTACTTGTCTTCTGATATGACAAACCTCAACTAGCCACAAATCCCCAAAACTATTTCTATGAACTGTATCACAGGAATCAAGGAAAATGTGCAAACCCAATTCATACTATCTTTGTATTTTGTACTCCATTAGTCAACACTGGAGAAAAAAAATCCCCTAAAATCTCCTACTTCTGCCCACTTAAACCCTCCCACCAGCAATATCATTGATGCCAAAAAAACCTGAGGGAAGAGGAAAATTAAAAAAAGGAAAAGAGTGCACAGTAAGAATGAAGGACTTCTTAAGAACTTTTACATCTGAAGCTTTTAGACTCACTTCCAAAAGTAGCAAGTATGGCTTGGATAAGAATTGTGCTCTAGGTGCCAACAATAACTAAGTTACCTGCAGTACTTGAGTATTTAAAAACAAACCAACCAAACAAACAAACATACATTTACAGTGTGCACAGCAATTCTTGATAGGTATGTATAACACACGTGTAACCATAGCAGTCCTGAAGACCCTGGTACCACAGTACAATTTACCACAAACAAGATTCCATTCTTGGAAGTTCTCTACACCTTTGAAATACAGCTGGGCAAAACATAGTGGCTTATAAACTTTCCCAAAACTTTAATAGCTTTTTCAGTTTAAGCCCATGAGTCAGAATAGAAACTGTGAACATTCCAGTAAAATTTGGTTGCAGTGCTTTACGGTTTTACTTCCACCTGTGCTTTCTGTACTTGCAAAAATCTGCTATGAACTCTCTGGAAACTCATGACTTACCAATCTAACATTTTGTGATATTGAGCCTGAATCCATATAATGATACTAAACACAGACCATTCTAACTGGGCAAGGCATAGAATTAACACAAGTAACAAACCCAAACAAAACCCAAAGAAAACAAAAACAATAAACCACCCTCACACACATACAAAAAAAGGGGAAGGAAAACCAACACAACCCTCCCCTCCAACCTCACACACACATACATAATCTTATCTTCTATCCAGACATCAAACTAGCTCACTACAAAAACAGATAACACTGGAAAAAGCCACACAAATCTGCATCAGAGTAACACTGGAGGAACCTACAGAAGACTGTATCAGGATCAAGACCAAAATCCACATATTAAGTACTACTAACAAAGCAGAAGGGAACATCCTGCTTATTCTCACAAATATCCCTGAAGATCTAATCAATCAAGACTCCCATAGTCATTTAAGATTCCCATATTCTTCTGAAATTCTTATTTTAACTGTAAACAGAAGTGACTGATAATTTGACAACACTGGTATCTTAAATAGCTGTGTATGCCTAGTAAGGTTGGCAATTTTTTTTAACTTATTTCTGATACTAAATCTTTTTGTACTTACCTGACAGAACCTCAGTCCAGACTTCAGAGTTCCATTTCCCTGCTACACTTGATGACACCAGAACACTATAAAGAAAGCACTAAAGGAGGCTCCCTGAAGCAACTAAAACAGTGCTAATGATACCATCAGCATTCTGAGGTGGAAAGATCTTAATGACCATCTTAACTTCAGTCTGTAACATTTCTAATGAAGATGAATGTATCTGTAAGATTAAGACTTCCTAAATTAGTCCTCTTCACTCCCACCTGTTACACCACCCCCAGAAAAGCAAACTGCAATGCATTGTTCCTATGCATAACCCGATTGTGAGACCACACATTCCTTCTAATCTGCTCTAAATAGAAGTCACTGCTGTATTTTGAGGAAAAAGGTATGACTATCTGCTATCCCCAAAAAATAGAGTTCTAAAAGCAAAGAATCACAGAACAGCTCAGGTTGGAAGGGACCTCAAAAAATCATGTGGTCTATCCTTCCAAAGGAAAAGGAACCTAGACAAGACTATCTAGCACCCTACTGCATCTCGAAAACCTCCAGCAACAGGGATTCTATCACATTCCTGAGGAGGTTGTTCCAGTGAATGACTGTTCTCACTATAAGAAAAAAGAAAAAGAAAAAAATTCTCATATCAAGATGAAACTGCACCCAGTGCAACGTGTCCCCATTGTCCCTTGTCTTCTCCATATGAATAGAGTGCTTCAGTCCTTTTTGTAGCTGCCCTCTGAGTTGGAGAGAAATCATTGCAATAAGCACACTGAGAATAGTTCCTTCCCTGGAAATTCTCTCATCTTTCTTAAGAATTAAAGGAATCAAACAGGAGAAAAAATTCCTGAGATGCCAAGGACCAAATCTTCAGTGGAAATTAATCTGGGTTAAAGAACCTCAGCAACTCTAAGTATTTCACTCCTAAATTATTTCTCATTCAGATATTTAATTGTTGCTCTCTTCCTTGACTTGTATAGTAAACAATACTAGTAAACGTTTTTCCCTTTTGTCTTAACATTGTATCTATCACCAAAATTAGATTGAGATTGCTTATATGTAAATACATGTTTTAGATTAAAGATTCTCTTGTTTCTGAATTACTTCACTAAACCAAAACGAATCTAAAATGTCAGATGATACAAAGAACTAGTAAGCAATAAGTGAAATAATTTTTAAAATAAATAATAAATAAACAACAAAAAAACCCAAGTGTTTAAAGATTTCCTCAATTTTCTGTGTATGAAATTTGTACTTGCAGGCTGTACAGACTAAGCTATTTGAAAAATGAATTAGGGAGCAGTAAGTTTTGTAACAGGTGCATCTAATATTTACTACAGAATATAAACCCAAAACTGATATTAGGCCTCAAAATATAATATAAATATGAAACTGATATTAGGTCTCAAAACTTAAAAAATGGTTATTTGGAGTAGGGCAAACAAATGCAGTAAAAGTTTGTTATAAACAGGATTAAATTAGAAGAGGTGGGAAAATATCTTCCACCTTCAAAGCCCAATGTTGTTCAGAAGACACCCTGTTCATTGGTACCACAGCATCTGCCCAGCAACACAGGTTTTGGCTACCCTGTCAGGATGTGGTATTCTTCTCCCTTTGGCTCATTAGGTTCAGATAATCAACTTGCAAAAAGAACAGACACATTCTTTAAAGCTCTGTTTTTAAATCCACAAAGGATCCAGTTAAGGTATCAAAACGAGAAATAAACGGAATGAGATTTTCATAATATAGTTACCCTGCTTCTTGCAGAGCCTTATAAAGAGAAAACTAATTTTGGCACTTCAGTAATTTGAAATATCACAGTAGTGACTTCAAAGTTATAACTGTGGTCTGAAATGGTCTGAAAAGAAACACGTCTTCATTTTCCCCAAGGCCACTGGCCTATCTCTAAAGCTCCTCAAGTTCTCATGTGGTTTCAAATGGTTTCATTTTTAACGTCCTCATCCCACATGCTCCTTTCAAACAGGTTTTGGAACCTTTTTCTGCCTCCTTCTAAATACAGCTATTCATATCTGACCAAGACCTACATGTTAAGATACATTCCAGAAAGTGCTTACACTGCTTTTAAAAAATTAATATTATTACTATTATTATTATTAATAAACATGGGGTTGTTGCTGATGTCACCTATTGTGACAAATACACTTTTGAACAAAATGAAACAAAAGAACTTTTATAGATAAAAGTTTTCTGGTTTGCACAAGTGAAGCATGAAGGCTTTTATGCACAGTAATTATTGCTAAGAGTTCAAAAACTGGCAGATCTGATACGATTTTTTTCTGCTTTAGTTACACTAATATCTATCTCACAATAACCTGCTCTGCTCTTACTGGATTTTTAAAAAGATAAACTAGGTGACGAAGTTCTGAAGCAGTTAAGTAGCACTGTTTGAAGTATAACCAAAATAACAATAAAGAAAAAGGACTAATGATTAAGCTATCAAATCATAGGAATTTGCTTTCCTTCCTTCCCACTGTCACCACAGCCACCTTCTAAGATAAAGTCTATGTTTAGCAGCATCATCAGTCTTTTCTGAAAACACTGTAATTTCCCTGAGTCCTGAATTTGTAAAACTACACTATTAAAAAGTATTTCTATACAGGTTCATGATGCAGAGAAATTAAAAAAATAAAAGGAAAAAAAAGGAAAAAAGGTATCGAGACTGAACAGTATCTTCTAGGGTTACAACTCTCTTGCTTGCTTTTTGTCAGCATTAACATTATTTTACAAGAGATGAATAATGTATGTTTGATAATGTATTTAAAATACCTGAACACTAAAAAAATATTGGGGGGAGGCGGGGGAGGGTTGTTTATTCTTTACTGAAAATAGCACAAGATGAAATCTATGGGAAATGATGGGGGGGGTCTACACACTACTGTGGAGCTGGGCAATTTGACACAGTTTACAAGAATTTACAAGAATTTACAGTTGTTTACCAATGTTCCAATATTAAATTAAGTTTATAATCACAAGCAGTGATGGTCTGCATTATGACACAGATATTCCAGTGTTAACAATTCTGACATTAATTGTAGGCACGTGAACACATCATTTAATGTAATTGCCCATACAGCAACCTAAGTACTTAATCTCAGTTCACCCATCAAATCTGACTCCTGTGTGGTTTATACCCTCCTTCCACCCACACACTTAAAGACAACCACCCCCCTGCTGAGGCACACCCAGGTATAATACACAAAACATAACTGGTACAAAAACTCACTTTCACTGGACAACATCTAAAATATGTAAATACCTGTTCCTGCAGGTCGTAGTCATAGCTATCATGCAGCAGAAGACTGAGGACATACCGAGTATAAATCATGGCATCAATGCCACACTTCTCTAGCTCTTGTCCCAGCCAGGTCTGCACTGGACCCAAAGCATGTAGCAGAGACATTTCAGAAACAGATACAGGGCCTGGATAAGAGCTTGAGGAGCTTTCAGATGGCAAACCATCCACAACAACTGTACAGATAGGGCGCATGAATCTAGGTGGCTGGCATCCTTATAACGTGAAGCATTTTCTGTAGTTGATTTTCCGTCGGTATCTGGAGGTGATTTTCACTCCAGTAAATAGGAGAGAGGCTTGACTTCTAGGACAATCATTTATATTTCCTGGCTGTTAGCCGACTAGAGACGAACATCACTCTTCAGGCATGACCAGTGAATAAACTAAATCCTAATAGCAAACACATATGTAGATGTGTTTTTCTACCTTAATTTCACATTGAGGCCAGATGCAAGTCCCCAGCAGGACCTATAAAGAGGAAAAAATGATAAGTTGTGACAATATGTATCCATTCATGAATAATATTAAACAGTGAAAAAAACACCCAAAGTAGAAGGCAGTCATTTACATACTGCTTACTCCAAACATACTGTACATCTACTCAGTGTCATTTTGAAGAGTGACAGAAATTATTACAAGTTTAAAGGTGACTTTTAGAAAAGGTACTATTTACTGCAGGAAGACAGACTTTCACCAAAGACTTCACAATCTGTCAATTCAAATATATGTCTGACATAGCTTTATGGGAAAGTTGAGATTCTATTATTTTCACTATCAGCTGAAAAAATCCATTTTCATAAAAAAAATAAATCTATGGTAGTTTGAATAAAGATGGACTACATATTTTGCATCACCAGAAGACAATATAATACTACTGTTTTGTAGTGATACCATTTCTAGAATAGAAAAAAATGTTTTGTTTATAAAACACTGAATTAACGAAATTCATCTGACCAGGAGTTTCATAAATCCTACTATGAAATGATTACTACTACTTTAAGGTTCAGGTTTTCTGGTGGTGGTGGTTTCCGGGTTTTTTTTTTAGTTTCAACTATTTGCCTTGATTCAGGAAAGTAAAACATTTCATCATCCAAAATCTGTCCTTATAAAAATGTAAACCCCTGGAATAACTTCAAAAATTTGAGCAGAACATAATTTATCTGTGCCAAAAAATAACATTTAACCCTCCTTACACAAAGCACACACCTGTCTTACCTGAGAGCTTAAACTCTAAACCATATCCCAAAATAGACAAACTATCCTAGGACTTATACCACCCACAATCACAAATCAATCTTGATAATCAAGGGGCAGAAGGTGCAAACATCACACACATCAGCATTCTGCTCTCAAACATAGAAGATGTCAGCCCAAAAAAGGCATTTTTGGATTGGTCTACTTATCAACCACATGCCCATCTAGCATTTGTATAGGCCTTTTCTCTCCTCTCCAGCTTCTCAGCATGAGAAAACAAAGCTTAAATGCAAGCAGGAAATATCCCTCCACTGAAAGGAAACAAAATAGCCTCAAGTGACTAAGCAAAATCTACTGTTTTGTTTCAACCCCACTGCAAGATAACCAACACCCTTACAATAGACTTCACTTAATCCAACTATCTGAACTATATACCAGGGGCAGCATTTCACATGGGCAGCATGTATTTTGTGCTCAAACAAAACTGAAAGCTGATACACGTCAACATAAAAAAAAGAAGATAGTTTTTAGGAGCTTTCCTTGCACCACCACCCAAGTACAACTGCATATTCCAGATTTTTCTGAGTCAATTGCAGTATCGACAAAAAGAAACCCTTTATGACCACTTGCTACAGAGTTTACAAAACCCTACCTCTCCTAAAGTGGCCTTACTGCCCTGGTGGCAGTGTTCATTTTGAGACAGGGGGTAACACAACATTATTCAATCCTTCTCAGCAACATGTTTCAATTAGTCAGAATCTTTTAAGTAAGCACAAATAACAGTATGCAGAAACATGCTGCAAGGCACTGGAGGTTACTGCTTCATCGCTTAATTAGAGAACAGAAAGTGTAAGAAAAGTCTAATATTGTGACCCAAGGTAGTCCAAATCCAAGAGCCACAGGTCTAAACTCTTAAGAAGTCCATATTACCTTAATTTTTGAAGAACAACATTCCAGAAGATTTGTTTAATCCTGTTGGCTCTCCAGAGCACAGCATGTGATGAATGCTCTCCCTATGTCAATGCCACAGTCCCTGACAGCCCCCCAAATCCTGTATTTCACAGATACAAGAAAACTGGCACTCTTCATTTTTCTTTTCTGAAACATGGTGCAGAACTACCTAAAGATTCAAGGAAATGGGAACCTCAATCCATCCCAATGCTCCCAGTTTGATGCCAGAGCCAGCAAAAGATGCTCAGAGCCTGGAAAGGGATCGTAGGTCAGTGGGAGAGCACCTGAAGAGCAGTACAAAGGAACTTCTGCCACTCCAGCCAGTAAGTTGGCTCCACTGGGAGCCCAGCTTAAATGCATCTATGGAAACGCACATAGCAAAGGCAATAAAAAAAAAAGAAGTTTGAGACATGCACATGCCTGGATGGTTATCATCTTACTGGCATCACTAAGCCATGGTGGGATGACTCCTATGACTGGAGTGTTGGAATGGAAGGATACAGGGTGTTTAGGAAGGACAAGCACAGGAGACAAGGAAGGGATGTTACCCTCTATGTCAGTGACTGCCTGCAGGGCACGGAGCTCTGCCTCAGAACAAAAGAGGAGCCAACTGAGAGGTTATGGGCCAGGATGAAAGGGAAGCCAGGGACAGGTCACATTATACTGGGGGTCTGCTACAGGCTCTCCACCCAGGAACACTGAGCTATGAAGCCCTCTATAGACAGACAGGAGCAGCCTCACATTCACAAGCCCTGGTCCTCATGAAGGACTTCAACCATCCCCATGTCTTAAGGGGATGTTAAGAGACAACACAGCAGAGCATAAGCAATCCAGGACCAGGAGATGCCTGGAATGTGATGATGGTGATGATACCTTCCTTCCCCAAGTTAGAGAAGCCATGAGTAGAGGTGCTATGCTGGTCTCCTTCTCACCAAAATATTGGGGCTGCTGGGGAATGTGAAGCTCAAGGGCAGCCTGGGCTGCAGTGACTATGAAACGGTGGAGTTCAAGGTCCTTAGGGCAGCAAGGGTGCACAGCAAGCTCACTGTCCTGGACTTCAGGAGAGCACAGTTTGGCCTTCTCAGAGATCTGCTTGGTACAATCCCTGGAGGGAAGAGGGGCCCAAGAAAACTGGTTAATAGTCAAGGATCATCGCCTCCAGGCTCAGAAGCAAAACACCAGCAACCTGAATGGTTAAACAAGGAGCTCCTGGACAAATACAAGCAGAAAAAGGAAGCTTGTAGAGGGTGGAAGCAAAAACAGGTAGCTTGGGAGGAATACAGAGAAATTGTCCAAGGAGCCAGGAATCAGGTTAGGAAAGCTAAAGCCCTGACAGAATTAAACCTGGCCAGGGACATCATGCTTGATGGAACAGCTATACAAGAAAAAGCTTCTACAGGTACATCAATGATAAAAGGGCCCCTCTCCCAGAGGAGACCCAGGACACAGACCAGGCTGAGGTACTTAATGACTTTTTTGTCCTGGCTTCACCAGCAAGTGCTCCAGACACTGCTGCACTCAAGGAGGCAAATGTGGGGACTGGGAGAATGAAGAACCACCTGCTGCAGGACAAGGTCAGATTTGAGATCATCTAAGGAACCTGAAGGTACCTGAGTCCATGGAACCTGATGAAATGCATCTCCAGATCCTGGGGGAACTTAAAAGGGGCTTGGAAGAAAAATGGGGACAGATTTTTTATGAGCATCTGTAGTGATAGGATTTTAAATTAAAAAAACTGGTAGATTTAGATTGGATATAAGAAAGACAGGGTTTTACATTGAAGGGGTGAGACACTGAATAAGTCGTCCAGAGAGGTTGTGCATGATCTACTCCAAGTATTAAAGGTCAGGCTGGGCAGAGCTTTGAGCAACCTTATCTAATGAAAGATAACCCTTCTCACAGAAGTGAGCTTTGATGATCTTGAAAGATTCCTTTCAACTCAAACCATTCTGATTCTATATGGCAAAGCTTCTGGATACTGAGTCACTTCAATCAGAACTCTGACACATTGTTTAGGTCCTTAGCACCTATTAAGGACCGAGTTTATGCTTCATCTTTTCTCTGAATGAGATGATAATGTGGCCCCTCTTTTCTATCTTAAGGCTTATTCAAGAGAGGCATTTGAGAAATTCAGTTCTTGAGATCTAGGCCAAAAAAATCTGATTGACTTCAGCTGACCAGTTAGTGTCTTGCTTTTATTAGATGGGGAGGAGAGGAAAGAGACAGCAAGAGAGACACAGATTATAAGAGGAATTATGAAACTGGACAACAAAATTTTTGTAATTTGTATTGCAGTCCAGCTTTTTTGAATATCATATTCTACTACCTCTTTTAACATTCAGTTACATGATATAAAACCTGTAAATCTAAACAAGTTTTTTAAATAATATTTAAGAGTTCTCATTTTACAACTCTCAAGTACTTTGTTTCACAGACGGTCTTAAACATTTCTATTATATTTTAGAATTAAGAAAATTTCATACAGAGTATTTTCCCCTCTCAGTAGTAGACTTTTCATATCAAATTAATACAAGTCACTCAAAGAGCAAACATTTCTGCTGATAGATGTGAAGCTTGATTGCAGAGATAACACTTTCTGACAAATAAGTTATTATCCCTCTTAAATCTATTTCACACTGTCTCGCTAAAAATAATTTTTCCATCCTCACAAGGCCAGGGGTTAATCTGAACAGAGGGAGCATATTACAGCCTAAATAATTAGCAGAAGGCTAGTTATTTTAACTAAGTCAGAAAGAATTCTCCATTTCCAGCTATAAAATATGAGATGGACATGCCTTATAACAAGAATTAAATTAAATATCTGTATCAATACTTTGTGAAAACTACTTTTTATTTACAAAGTAAAAAAAAATGTGTTTAAATTATTTCAAAATAATTTCTCCTTACTCCACTTCTTAGTATATTTTTTTCCTTTTAAGTAACCTTTAGTTTTTGCAATACTAATTAATGACCTTAAAAAGGTCACACTAGATAAACTGTCAGCAGCTTAACCACTAGAGGCACAAGAGCCAATTTATGAAGTGTCTTCCAAAGGAATGAGAACACAATATTGTATAAACACTCAGATTTTTCAACTTAGACTATCTTGGAATACATGTATTTCTCAAAATTCTATTCAGTGTGATAGACACTAAACACTTTTTTGATCTACAATAGACAGCAGAAGAAAACAACTACACTTTATTCTCCTGAGATCTAGCTATGGCAAAGCAACAACTTTAAATAACCTATAGCAAGCAACAGAAAGGAAGATCAATGGTACAGAAAGTGAAGCTGGAGCACTACAGGTTTGTTCCCTACAACAGTTGCTCTTTCATGGTAAATAACCTTTTTTGAAGACTAAGTAATCTAGTCTTCCCAGTAAAATAACTGGAAAATGGGTATTGTCATAACAAATACACAGAACTCTTCTTTTTAAGTGTCTTACAATAATGAAAGCAACACAAACAACTTGAGTGCAAGTAAAAGAAAGCTGTAATTGAATCACTCTTCAATGATTCAAGCTTGATACAAGTACACCAAGTAAGTGCTAATGTATGGGTTATCAACAGATTAACTACAAGTTCATGCCAAGCAAGACAATTCCATGTATTTAACAGATTTTTTTTCTCCATGTTCTCTTTCATACTGTTAGAAAACAGTAACCAAAGCCAAACCACAAAACCCACTGAATTAAAGTAAGGTAACCTCATCTCTATTATATTAGCACCAAGAGGCTTCTGAAAATTGTCTATCCACACAGCAAGGTTCTAAACCAACATTTTTGTAAATTAAAATACTCTGACACAATACAATGATTAACAATCTTGCAAGTTTTCTTAAATATCAACTTTTAAAGTAGTAGAAGATATTGGAATAGGAGAGTAAAAACTATACCCCTTACAAACGTCCTATCATGTAAACTAAAGGTCCACAGACAATGTCTTGGAAGTCATAAAAAGTAACTTGAAAAGGAAGCAAATTGTCTGCAGGCTTAAATTCACTACTCTGGGTCTATACCATCAGTAGAAAAAAAAATGTTACTTGATTTCATCTTGAAATAGGTTGAAAACGAAGAGGCTGTATATTTGCATAATCTGGAAGTGAATCTCTGAAGCTCAAATTTACTCTTTACACATTTTGATACATTACTACAGAGAAGCCAATCTCTTGGATACTCTATAGATGCTACTTTTCCCTCCTTCAATTCCCTAAAGGGAAAACATCTGTGTTTCCAGTGTTTCATGCTGCCTACTGCTACATGTTAACAATTAGACCAAACACATTCTCACACAATAGTTAAGTCGAAACTGCTGTTTTATACAAAGTTTCCTCTATTATTCTTTGAAATACACCAGTGCATTACATAGTTTCAATTAACAGCGCTCATTTCAAAAGGTTTTTTTTTTCCTTCACTATGACATTTATTCAAGGAACAGAGAAAAAAAAAGATTATATTTTTTTATTTGTGGATGGAAGTGTCCACATTTTTTAACCAGGACAACGTTTTTCAAAGTAATGTTTTTTCCCAGAATGGTTTTATTAAAAGCAAACAGTATATCCTCTCTCTGGCAACTACAGGTAGGGAAAAAAATATGGAAATCCTAATTAGTATAAAAAAAAGTAAAAATTTTATCAGGTTTGGTAAAGAACATACTAAAATCACATACACAATGCAGTAAATTTCAGTATTCTTTAGAAAACTGATAGTCAAAAGCATGACCACATTACATGACAGCAACAGAATTCCAAATTGTTCTTAGGTATTATGGAAGAATCTGCAATTTTACCCTAATTTCTTTTGTTGCTTTCCACAAAAAAGCTGAACAAATCCTTAATATAAAAACCAAGCAGCTACACACTGGGAAAGGCACTGTCAAAGCCTAAAACCAAAGCCTATTTAAAGTCTAGCAAACAATGGAATCTGTGTGCTTAATAGATTTCACATGGTATTCAAAAGACATGTGAATTCAGAAGTAAGAGAAGTTGTTATTTTTTAACCACATTCCTTGATAATCTAAGAAATTTGGCTGTGTAGTCTTCAGAGCAAGGACAGCTTTTTTATGCACTGGTGATGTCTGATGTTATTGTACAACAAACAGCAACAGCAATGGCTTGACCAAGGCACTGAAACACTACAGAAAAATTGTCCTGCCATGAGAAACACAGATTAAACACCTGGCTGGAATCAAAGTCCCAAAAGTGGTCAGAAGCATAAAAGCAGCTCTGTGAATCAACTTTAAATATACATAGAACCATATTTTTAAAGAAGCATTACCAAGACATGCGAGAGGGTTATAATCTTATTTGTGATGGGGGACTGATATCTAACAAGGCTGGGCTTACGGTTCTAGGGTAACTCAAGTCAGAGAACCCACAGGGGAGACAGAAACCAGTGTGTGGGTGTTACTGCAGGATTTTTTTTCCTTGCAAATCTGCAATCTTATTTTCATAACACTTATCCAAATGAAAATCTGAAGCTGCTAATCTGGCATAAAAGCTTAATGGAATTACTCTAAGGATTCAAGAGCTACCATGTAAGCCTCAGTTACTTAGGTTAGCAAAGAAAAATAACAGACATAATCAGGATGACACATGGGGAAGTCACCAGCACAGTTCTGAAGGATTCTGCTCTGGGACCTGCACTACCTGATAAATTCCTAAGTGGCCTGGAAGATGAGATGGGTGACACAGTTTAAAAACTACCAAAGGGCAGCTAATGATCAGGGATAGTGACTACAGAGTAACTGAAAAATTACAGAAGGACATTATGAAACTGGATTGGGCAATAAAAAGGTAAACAAAATTCAGCATAGATAAACTTGAAATGAGGCAGAGGGGCAATAACCACTTGATGCTATTCATGCATAAATCAATGAGTTGTGAGCTATTAATCCATGTCTCTCCATGGATAGAGTTCAACATCTGTTGACTGTTCAACATCTAATTTTTGTTACTAGAAAGTACTAATGAGTTAGTAAGATCTACATACAAAACCTCACACAATAGCTAGTAGAATTCCTTGCAAAAGATAACAAAGACTCAAAAAAGAAAAAAAAAATTAGATGGCCTTCAATGGAAATTGAATAAGAGAGATCCCTTGAGAGTTCTCAACTAGACAAATCATATCAGGGTCAGGAAATCCCCTAGACTGAAAATAGTGTATGGCTGAGGGAGTATTTAGGAGAGGTATCACTCTCCCTGTTCTTTTTTTGTCCCTAACTGCTCCTTTAGAGATGATGCTGCAGACAAGTACTGGGTTTGTCAAAGCCTTTGTCTGCACCGGTACAGCTGTTCTTATAAAACATTTATGTTTGCCATCATACAAGAACAACACTTCAAAAAACAGTTGCTGGAGGAGTGCAATAAGCTGATCCACTCATAGGGCTGCACATTATTAACATACTCGAACTTTGTTACAAGATGTCAAATCAATCCTGCCAGGGAGCAAAATCTGAGCTGTGGGAAACAACTGTTAATGGACAGTAGAGACACTTGCACTAGGGGGTCGGTTGCATATCAAAGACCCCAAATTCTTGTCATCTGTGTATTCTTCACTTCTGCAAAACAAATATACACATAAGCTGGAAAATATAAAACTTTTAAGCTAAGAAAAAAAGGCAAGACAGAAAGGGGAAAAGCATGACCTAACAATAAAACCTGCAGACACTGTGTACACCCCAAAACTTCATCATTTCATAGAATTGCAAGGTTTGAATGTGCCTTCACAAGCAAGACTCTTTTGGAAAGGTTCTCATTACATACTGCAGCGTGGAGACTTATGAAGTGGTCCCTCAGTATATTTAACATGACTTTTAAAAATTCATTAGTAAGCCTAATAGTTGGCAAATTTTGCAAATCATGGTTCAGTGGGAGTCTTGATAATTTAGGAAGCAAATTTCATCTTCAAGATGGAAGTATTTTTATTTCATAGCATCACACAAGAAACTGTTTTAGGAGGTCAACTCAATATTAATGCTGCATTATAAAAAAAAACCAAAAGCAAGCACTTCATTATGCAGCACATAGATATCACTTCTATTTCAATAAACAGAATGGAGCTCAGAGCATTTCTGACAAAATAAAACATGACAAATAAAACAATCTCTGGTACCATAGATTATGCAATTGCACCAGATAAGTACAACACATCTGTAACGTGCAACCATCTCAAAATTTTGCTATTTAAGAAGGAGTTAAAACTGTTAAAAAATACCTCCACTGATAGATCTAATAGGAAGATATCTATAAATGGTCTGAATCTAGACAAGTGAAATGCTGCTGCACTATTTTCAAATGCCCAGCTGCCATTAACAATGGCAACAACTACATTATTTAAGTAAGAATTTGTCCAAAGGGTTATCCAGCTACCAACAGAATACTAATAATTCCATTCAATCCTTAAAAAACAACAAACATAAATTGACATGAGAAAATTTTTTTCTAATTAATTTCTTACTGTCCAGACTGGTGTTTGAACCAAATTTTACTTTGTTTAAACATGGCTACTTTTTTAAAAAATCTTAGCTGAAAAAGGAAAAATGTACACATACAGCATAACTTAGATGTATGAGAATTTTTTAGAAGTTTAAAAATACAAATCAGCATCTAATGACAAAGAATTTAGGTAAATATTTTTCACATTAAAAATTAATTATAACAATGTCACATAAAAACTTGAAGGAATTAATACTGCTGTCAGCACAAGTGCCAGTTTTCAAAAACCAGAAGTGATTGTTTTTATAGCAGCAGTAACTAACTTTCAAGAGAACAATTTTGACAGAGAAACCTGTGTGGATGACCTAAAGGTGAGTTAGTGTAACAGGAACTGCACCACCACTGCACTGTGCCACCAAGAGAGAACAAGACATTCTACTGGTTCTCTCATCCTCCCCTCCATGTTTCCACCCTCTTGTCCTTGTACTTAACACATCCAATGTGTGGTTGCAGAGATTAACTGTATCAATTTTTTGTTCCAAATGGAAATATTTCATTTTTGGTAACCCAATCTTCAAAAAATATAAATCAGTGATTAATTCACTCTCTCGCCATAAAATTTCTACATCTGGCATAACAGAGGAAGCTGGGGCTGCCCCTTTCAGCAGCAACCCACTATTGGATCCACTTAAGAATAACAAGAAAACATCAGGAAGGCAGAATGCAGAAGCTACATTTTAGCTAATTCAAATCCAAGTCTTTCAGACAATTATTCTTAGGAACATGAAGTGTGGAAGCCAATCCAGGTACTTCAACAGGTATGATATTTACTTGCAATATTTTTACAGAAATTCACTAGGCATCCATGCAACCATACCCATACTTGTAGCATTCAGCAGATTCAGCCTCAAACAGTAGCCTGGTGATGACAGAGAAATTACTGGTTCCTTCAGATTTGCTGAGAGAAAGGCTGGTGTTGCACTGTAACTAACTGAGAATAGGATGGATCACCCAAGTGTGGAGAACCCAAGAGAATGTGTGGTAGTGCAGAAGGCAGCATGTGTAGACCTCAGAAATGCTGAGGCATTGTCTCATCTCATACTCTACCCTCCAAACATCAGTGTCATTTCAGTACCACTAACATCAGCTTTCAGTCCTTTTGCTACATTTCTTTTACCACTGAAGACAGTGGTATGATTTAAGTTTTTCAGTTTAAACTGGCAGATTTTATCAGTGTACCAGAGCAATGCCAGACTAGCATTTTGCTCTCCCTTGTTTACCTCAAGTCTGTTACACAGGGATTCCCTGGGGGGGCTGCTACTGGGCCTGAGACATCCTGGGGAGAAATATTTTTCTAAATGCAGCTTCAAGGAGGAGATAGCTACAGTCTTTTCTGTTCAGTCCCATGAGAATCTTCACAAGAACACTATTTATCTAAAGCAGTATCTTTTACTATGTACACAAGCAACGGACCACATTTCATTGATTACCATCACCATACTTCAATAACACTTCCTCAGATTTAGGGAGACATAAATGGAGTTAACAGACACAAAAACCAAACAGAACTACAATCACATAGATGCACATATTTTGAGTTCAGCAAGACATTTATCTTCAGGACTTTTGGCATGTAAACTCTCTAAGAGTTCTACTACTTAAGTTCCTTATACATATACATATATATATATATATATA